>CAIGRS010338434.1:0-13856 GCA_903798395.1 Fraxinus floribunda
AAATAAAAGGCCCAAACCATGACAAAACACAAATAAAAAATAATAATTCAGAAAAATTGAAAAAGAAAGTAGCCCAAATATTGAAATTTAACATTTTTTTTTGGCAAACATACCCAAAGATTTTATAATTCAATAATTCACGTTAATATTCATGAAATGAGTTAATTCTCCAGAATTTTGGTATGACATATTACTATTTCATCGGCAACTTATAAGAATCTATCTTCGAGTTAGCAAGTAAAGTCTTCAATGAAATCAGTAAGGCAATGCTATGGATTTGGATATAGCTTTTAAGCCTCATAGCTAGACCTAGAATCCAGAATTTTGGTATGACATATTACTATTTCATCGGCAACTTATAAGAATCTATCTTCGAGTTAGCAAGTAAAGTCTTTAATGAAATCAGTAAGGCAATGCTATGGATTTGGATATAGCTTTTAAGCCTCATAGCTAGAACTAGAAGGATCTTTGTCAACACCTCTTGAGTTCCATCCATATCATGAAGTTGAACTTTGTTACGTGGATTGAAATAGACTAGAAACACGCTTTTGAAATACTATCTTCCCAGCAATCCTAGGACTCAGTGTTCGACACGTTTGATTCCATAGATAGAGGTTCTTCCTTGTTTTCTTGAATCCGGAGATTAGAGACATAAAGAAGTTTTTCCTCTTTTCGAGGCAATTCATCAAACACATTTATGAGGCAATTCATCAAACACATTTTGGGCATATAATTCAACAATTCTATCCAAATTATTATGCCAAAGTAAAATTGAAGGCAATGGCTTGACAAGGAAGATGTGAACTCAATAGAGTAAGCAAAAATACGTACTACGTTCTCATTCCTTAGAAGACCAATAAAATCAAAATGGATATTGAAATTTAATATTACCTTCTCTTCTTTTCCAAATGTTCAACAAGAATATTGTAAGATTTGGTTGCCCACTTCAACCAAATTAGTGTTCAAGAGAATGACAATAGATTTTAGAGTTTTAGAAGGAGAGAAAATGATGATAAAAAATGAGAAGAATAATTGCAGGAGAGGAGAGGTCGAATGTGGAAGAATTGATTAGAATTAGGGCTAAATGGAAATTGAATGGGGAAATAGGGTTTTATGTCTTTTTACATACAAGGATATTTTAGTAATTTGCAAATTGTTTTTCATTTTCTTTGTAACTTTAGGCTATCTAACTAAAAAAGATTGATGATAGGCTTCTTAAATAAATGTTTCCTTTGACTGGGCCTTTTAAATGAACTCCCCTTATTTAAATGGCCGTTTTGAAAATTTGTTCAATGAGCATTTCGACATATTACTATGATGAAAATTGAATGCAAATAAATACAAGATTGTCCTCCTAAATTGCTAAAGGTATGTTAGCTATTCAAACATTCACAATTGTTTGTGAGTGTGCATTCCCCATTAGTAGTCAGAATCTTGAATTCTTTAGAAATTTGTTGAGTGTAAATATGGTTGAAACGGTGATTTACTCCAAAATTGGATGTATAATGACAAGGAACCTACATTGATTCGTCAATATTTGGATGAGATAGAAGCACCAGATGATTCACAAAAAGTTATTGACGGTATTATCGAATTAATCTTTCTATGCATCTTCTTTTATGAGTTGTTTCATATCATTTAACTATATTAATCAATGAATCTACACTACTAGAAAATGCGGTTCCGTCTCTGAAGCCTTAAATTCCGTCGCTAAAGACTTTCACAAACTGATTTTATTTGTAGGTAAATCTGTCGGTAAAACGCCCACCGGTAATTTTATCGACGAAATTCTTTGTTCGTTGGTAATTAGCAACGGTATTAGCTACAATTTTTCCGTCGCAAATTACCTACGGATTTAGGTGCGTTGGTAATTAGCTACGGATTTTCCATCGCAAATTTGAAAAAAATAAAAAAAAATAAAAATTGAATAACTATTTAAATTATTAACCAAAATCATTGTTTGACTAGACTTTTTAACAAAGAATCCCCTACGTCAGTCGGTGCCTTCTTTCGTGTTGAACAACACTTCGTTGGGATTAGATCTTGAACTGGCAACGACTTCACTGCAAATTACGGGCTCCGAAACACTTGTAAACATGACCAGAAGCCCAATTTGGTGACTGATATTACGACTATCGCTTGATCGGCGTGCTTCCATAAAATTGGACAGTCCAATTGCAATCTCGTTGCCCCCGCCTCTTCAACCCCTTCTCCCAAGTCATGGACCTATTCAATTCTCGGGTAAAAATTAGGAACCTTCGTTGCTACCACATTTCGTTAGGTTTTTTTTCCAACTCCATTTGGTAATCCTGCATATAGGTGACGTTCATAGTCCGGGTTCGTCAATCACTGTCGAGGAGTGCCCAAATGCTGAAGCCTCCAAAAATATGTTAGATAGAGAGATGCAAGGAGGCGAATGCTTATAGTACCCTGTAAAACTGCCATTGTTGAAGGCCATTGACATCGCAAGTGTTTCATGAAACACAGGTGGGAATGTGTTATCACGTTGTTTAACTATGTCTCCGGCCACAATTGGAGCAAACTCCAACATCGCAACCATTGGGATGCAATGAGTCAAGAACACAAATATCTCACCGAATTGTTGGATTGTACCTGGTTAGAATACAACTCATCAAAGGGTTGAATTGTAGCATCTGAGGAATGGTGGACCAAATAATTGAAGGTGCGGTTTTTAAATTACTATTGGGAATTCAGTTTTTCATGTTCAATGTGGACTTCGTGAGTTCAATTTGGAATTTTTCATGTCTGCTTTGGTCTAAATTGGTACTCTATTAGTATGATGGAACTATGGGGCTCTTCAAAATGTAAGAAAAATATTTTACGCTATAAACTAGAAGATGAAAATTGTAAGGATGTTTAACTTAGAAGCTTGGCAGGGGAAGTAACATTTTTATAGATGATTAGTTTGGAGGTGAATCTAATTACAGGAATTACCTTGGTAATCATAATTTGGTTTCCAAACAGGGCCAAATGTATACGGGCTTTTACTAGCACTATGGCTTTTTGAGGCAGAATGACACAAAAATCTAAAAGCGTGCAAGAAACAACACAATTGTGATAACCTTACAGAATTTTCTATAACCTTCTCACTGTAAGTGATCAGTCATCTTATATTCTCTACAGCTTTTTAGCGAAATTATCCTCTAAATGATGTGTGTTATTTAACTATTATAGCTATTACGTTGTGAAACTTCGTTTCATGTTAACTTCATGATAGGTTTATTAGTGATCTAGAAAATTTAATAAACAACTATTGACATAGAAGAACAAGGGATGAAGAGGGTATCACTTACTATTGAAGTTGAAACTACTGGTAGCAGCATAATCTACTTTGCTTGTATTCTAATCATAATTCAACCTGTTGACTTTGGACTACTATTGCGCTTAGAAGATTGATACTCATTTGAGCATTGCTAATTTTGCAGTAATTATTTTCTTTCAAATAGTTCCCAGTATTTCCCTTATTCACTCTTGCGGGTTCCCTTGATGATGTTGGAAATTTTATATCTGTTGTAACTTGCTTCTGACATAGTTTAAATCAGTTATTCTCAGATTTGTGATGTGTCATTGACGATGTAACATTATGATATCCCCTTCATGTAAATTTGAACAACTGTGAAAATGAAATTACAGAAGAATAAGGACTACAAGGACTTTAAAGACAAGAATGAAATCTACATTCGATATCGTCAGTTTTTTGACGATAGCTGTGACGGTGACAAGTTTGCAGTCACCCCAACCAAGTTATGTTGTATGGGCTTTAATTTGTTTGAGGACAGTGCAGTTGAAAACCAAAGGGATGCAATCCCTGTTGATGGGAGAGTATTGGTTCAAGCGATGAGATAGACAAATAAAATTGTACTTCAAGCATACACGTTTCGAATACCAAAAGCATTGAGAAGAGGAAGTCGGAGACGAGTATGAAAAAGGGAAGAAGAAGAAAGTTTCTGTTCAAAAATTGTCTTTTTCAGTTTATTGGGATAATAGTGGCGGCAAATATAAACACCATTATGGCGCTGGGTAAAAATGATGGAGTTTCATGTGCTGAAGAGTTGCTTGCAGCAGGAAAGCTCAAGCGACGCACTCCCTTATACTTCTACACCTATACGCTTCTAGCACAAAAGCGCTATCGAGATATGCTAGGCGTCATTCAAGACAAAGATGAAAAGTTTGAGTGAATTGAATGGCAATTTAATGATCATAATCATAACAAGTCTCTCCATTAATTTGTCTAACAACCAACTTTACCACCTTGTTTTATTTAATTTTTTTTTGTACTTCGTGCAGACAATTGCAGTTGGTATTGTACCTTTATTGTTCATCTGTAACATTATGTTCTGTCATGCATGGGATTAACTTATTTTCTGTCATGCATGGGATTAACTTATTGAGTTTTCTTTTCAAATATTTAACTTGAATTTTTTTTAAAATAGTGCATGCATGATGGAAGCAACTCCTGCAATGAACATACCACTTTTTTTTGGAACCCCATTCGAACAGCAACAAAAAGGTTTCACATGCCCACAAAGTACATCCTTTCTTTTCAAACCTTTTGGCACAACTTGCATTGAATTGTCAATCAAAAGAAACATGTTCAAAAATTGTTTACTCTTATGTAAATTACTTCATTGGAGACAAGAGTAATGATATGTGAAGTTGCTATGTTAGTAAGAAATCTTTGCACTATTGCAAACATTTAGAAAATCTTCAATTTCACAATTGATGATCTCAACTTCAATTGTATGCTTCTATCGAGCTCCGATGACGAAGAAGAAGTCAATGATGATGAGTTTCTTAGTTAACTGGCAGATAAGATAATGACATAGGTTACGTATTATCGAATCGTAGTAAACGACGCCAGTAGCTACTATCGCAAACAATGTCATCGTATCCGATGGTTTTCCTCTTCAAGAAATGGCTACATGTTTATGAAGGAAGCGATGAAAGATAAAAACAAAATGTGCTATCAAGAGTTCCAAATGTAACCACAACTATTGCGACAATTTGCACATATTATGTGTGAGAAATATGGCTTACGCTATAGCTAGCAGGTCGATATATACGAGCAAATTGGAATGTTCTTATGTATATTAGCGTGTGAAAAGGAATACAGATAGGTGACAATGATTTTCAATCATTTGTTGCAAACAATATGCCATTATTTCAAGGAGGTTCTCCATGTCGTCGTTGCCTTATTGACATGTCTCGTACAACCAAGACCAGACTACAACGACGGTGAAGACCTCCACAAGCCAGACCCGACTAAGCATCCTTTATTTCAAGATTGCATTGGTGCTATTGATGGAACGCATGTGAAAGTTGTGCTACCATGTCACGAGTGGGTGAATTTTATATGCCAAAAAAGAGTGCCGATGCAAAACGTATTGGCCGCATGTGATTTTAATTTGTGTTTCACGTTCGTGCTTGCTGGCACCACTGGGAATATGCACGATGTTCGAATACTAGTTCATGCTATATATAGTCATGAAACTCATTTCCCATTACCAGTGCTGAGTAAGTATTATTTGGTTGACTCCAGGTTTGCTCATCAACCGGGCTATATGGCCCCTTACAAAGGATTATATATATTGTGTCGTTTTCAAAAGTTCCACGATGATGGAATAGGTCGTCGTCATTGTCATTTTCAGAATGATCGTAAGAGGTTTAACTATAGGCACTCATCCTACAAAAACGTCATTGAATGAGCATTTGGTGTATGGAAGCTAAGATGGCAAATCCTTGATCGTATGCCTAGCTATACGTTTCAAAACCAAGTTGTTGTTGTCGCTATGATGGGCATTTATAATTTTTTATGTCGTTCTGGAGTTGTGGACGAGGCTTTTATTAGAGCAGAAACAGATGATGGTTTGTACGAGGTGGACCTACCTAACGTCAAAGACGAAATGCATGTTGAAATGAAATCACCTGAAATGCAGCGAAGTGAGTGAGACTGGCTTCTCAATTATATGGCACAACAATGACAATGCAATTTTTACGAAATATAACATTTTGAAAATGTCTAGTGTCGTACGAACATGAAGAAATAATTCGATGCAATTGTCGACCTTAATAATTTTTGGAATGTACAGTTAAATTCGCGACTATTTGAAGCCAAGCAAAGGACAATATACATATGACCGAGATGTGTACACCTTTCAAAGCGACCAAAATACACTTGCATGTGCGTCCGTACACGTTAACTGTGGAATATATGCAAGTGGAGATCTTTATTTCATTTTATTTGACAAAAGATCACGGAAGGTGGATGGACAAAAATGGAAATGTAAAAGTAATTCAATTTCAAATTATGTCATTTCACTGTAGCAAATAGTTTTGATAGGACAAAAGAACGCATTCTTTTAGGTAAAAAGGGGCTCCAAACGAAAGCTATATTAAAATTCAACATTATATCAAACATTAGGGAAAGAGTGAAAAGAATGAAGTTTGGAGGTGTGTATCTTATAGGCGAAGAAAGAAAACATTTGGTCATAGAAGGTCAGGAAATAAATCAGTTTATGACTTTATGATGCTTTACATACATTTTCACACATACAATTGTTATTTTGTGACCAAGTTATTTGTGAAAATTCGTGTAGTTAATTTTTATTTTATTTGAGAACAAACAATTGTTCAAATTTGAGGATGTTTGATAAGTGTATTATGTACACTTATCCGTGATGTTAAACTAGAGCAATTGTTGTTATTTTAAATAAATTGAGTCTTAGTTTGGTATATATTTTGTTTGTTAGGTTTATTTCGATTAAAAATGATGAAATTAGCAAAAGGAGTAGAAATTTGGTTAAAGTGGAATTAATCCAATTTTTAGAGACTAAATCGTAAAGTGCTATTAGCGGATTCGGACTTACTATAGATAATCGGAGAGAGGTTAGAATCAATTAGATGGATTTCGATGATTGATGATCAAGAAGATACGAAAAGGGACCAACATGACTAAAGAATGAATTCAGGGACCAAACTGCAACAAATAGAACTTTACTATAACGATGTACGCTCACAAGCCAATTTTCTCCCGTGGGCGGGCTTGGATTCCCTTTACCGAGAGCAAAACAAATGAGCGGTGAGGCAGTGAACTATGTGGTGCGCGCGGGGGCCTGAATGGCCCAACTTCTTAGTTTGATCCAAATTCTTATGGAAATCAAATTCAACCTACTATTTAACGAACAAGGAATGGACAAAATAAAATCATATTTCAAAACCCTATCTTTCACCACAAAAAGGAAACTAGCACAAGATTCAAAGGTAATTAATACAATTTATTGGAGATTCAAAGTCCGGGTTGAAGATTAACGAAGAAGAAATTTATTTTGAACTTATCATTTGCATGTAAAATTTTGAACTTATCATTTGCATTCCTCAACAACACTTGATTTTTCTTTTATAAAACTTCACAAATACTCACGACCCGAGCAGTTCTGCATTAAAACAAGGGGTTTTTTGGGGGATATTACGCCTTACCAAATATTGAGTTCAATAATTTAAGTCCAAATTTCATGGTGCTATTGAATCTTGACTAGATTTATCAAGTTTACACCTCTATATTGAGAGTTTGGGATCAGACTGCATGCAAAATATATGTTCAACAAAGCACAGACACACGAGCTTATGATATACATAGATATTGATTATCATCACTTCCCAAAACTCTCAAATTTTTACCTTCACAATTCAACATTTTCGCAAATTACGATTCGAAAAATAATTTACTGTATCCCATGAAAGATACATCCATATCTAATTTTCCCCAAAGTAATGAAGTGCATAAAGAGTTAGAGTTCATGATGAGATGAGATCGTAAAGGGAAAAAATGATTTCATGATAACTTCGAAAAAAAATGATCTCATGATAACTCCAGCCATGACATATGTCGGATTTTGGGCAGATTCCATCGTTTAGGTCCTCGATTAAGCATTTTTGCCATTTATGGTAATTTTTATTTTGGTAATATCTCATTCAATAAATCTCGAATTCGGATTCTGTTTGTTGGAGGACGATTCTGAATGTTAGGAGTTTCTTTTTAAGTTGTTATCTCGAATTTTTTTCATTTATGGAAAAATATCGTTTTTTTTATTCTTATTATTTATTTTTCGAATTTTGTTAGGGTTTTACTATTTAAAGTATTGTAAGCCATTTAAGGCAGCAGATTATTGATTTGAATAAAGTTTTCTTGAATTTCTCTTCATTGAAATTCTTTTTGTGTGGATTTTCATCTTTCTTATAATCTTCCGCTACGTCACAAGGCCACTTTTCAGTAGTTCCTACCTATATCAAATTTGATTTTTGAAGTTTCTCTATAGGAGTTGCCTTAATTTCCCCAATGCACTTTAGCATCCAAGATTGCACCTTTCGTCCACCGTTTTCTTCTTCTCCTCTACCAACCCAACATTTCAATGTCAGATTCACTGCCACCAAAAGCAGTCGTTTGCATTTCAATTACCCTGATCATCTTCCTTCTTAAGCCCCTTCTCAAGTCTTGACATCGGATTAGGTTTGCACTCTCCTTCCCTCTTCCCTTTTTTAGGAATCGGGGATTTGATCTTTTTGTGGTTTTGATAGTTAGAAAATATTAATTATGTACAATATTATTCAAATTAGTTACTTTTGAGAGGTAATATCAACTTTCCCGAATAAAAAAGGGGTTTTCGGAAGGCTGGCTCCATATTAAGCTCCCGTTGGTTTGGATAAAAAATAAATTTTTAGTAAATTTTGATAAAAGTTGATGAGTAAATGTATGGTTGAAAAATTGATATAAGTTGTGGGTTTTAAGAAATATACGATTTAAATAATTTTTAAAAAAAAATTGAATTTTACAAAAATGAAGATCGAACATAGGCTGGATGCCCTAGAACTAGTGAACCGGACACCACTAGTTCACCATTTTACAGGTATGAGTAGCAATGATGACAATCAAATTTGGTGGTATTTGAGTCTCTTGTAAAATCATTTAAGGTTTCACTTTGTGGTCCAATCATTACCTAAGATACTATAAAATGAAAATAACGTTAAATTCGTATGGTGATGGTAGACCGACTTCACAGAAAATGAAACAAAAAATTAGAAAGGCTCTAAAAATGTGTATTTTTTCTAGACTATTTATTCTCTATCAATAGCCCCACGGTCCCCACCTGTATTAGCTTTCACATTTAAGCATATGTTTGGTCCTATTTTTTCAAAAATTTATTTTGAACCACACATTCTTCCATAAATATAAAATTTTTCTTATTTTTATAATCACACTTCTCCAAAAAAAAAAAAAAATCACTATTCCAAAACATATTTTCATACAAAAATGGAGCTCAAACAAGGGCTAAACCGTGCCACTGCCCCTCTATCAAGGAAATTGCATTTTCACAATATAAATTAATGCCCTCAAACTATCAAAGCGAATAAGCCTTTTCTTTCCCTGCATTCTCTACATAAAAAATTGTCTTTTGCCATGGCATTTTCTTCCACCTTTGCTTTTTCAGTGAAACGGTGTAAACCTGAACTGGTGGTGCCAGCAAAGCCTACCCCACGTGAAATAAAGAAACTCTCCGATATAGATGATCAAGAAGGTTTACGGTTTCAAGTTCCGATTGTGTTTTTCTATAAAAACAATCCTTCAATGAAAGGGATAAATCCAGTTGAAGTCATTCGAGAAGGACTTGCAAAAACACTGGTTTATTACTATCCCTTTGCTGGGAGGATTATGGAAGGAGACAACAGAAAACTTATGGTTGATTGCAATGGAGAAGGCGTTTTGTTCGTAGNTCGAGGAGGACTGGCGAAAACACTGGTTTATTACTATCCCTGTGCTGGGAGGATTATGGAAGGAGACAGCAGAAAACTTATGGTTGATTGCAATGGAGAAGGCGTTTTGTTCGTAGAGGCTGATGCATATATCAGGCTTGAGCAGCTTGGGGATAACATATTGCCGCCATGTCCGTTTATGGAAGAGTTTCTGCACGATGTACCTGGTTCTGGAGGGATCATTGGCTGCCCTCTTTTGTTGATTCAAGTAAGTACCAATTCATCTAAAAGTTATCTGCACGATGTACCTGGCTCTGGAGGGATCATTGGCTGCCCTCTTTTGTTGTTTCAAGTAAGTTCCAACTCATCTAAAAGTTATTAATTTAATTAACTTCCAGCTTTTAATCCATGAAATTTCAGCTATTGGTTTCAAAAATTTCATGCTTCCATCATTCAACCCTTCTATTCTTCAAAGTAGAGACCACACATACCTCGTGCAACCTTAATCAAAAGTTAAATGCTAGACTGGACGGACCAAGAAAATATCAGGAAAGTATTTTTTTATATATATAAATTTCTTCTCTTTTTTCTTCTTGAAGCCAAATTTAAGTCTAATTAGGTCATAATTGGTTTAACTGAAGAAGTACCTCAAATTTAATCCATGTTTGGCCCAATTAAAATTGTAAATCTTTTTTTTTCTCTATTTTCTTATAAACCACTCATTTTTCAATAAAATAGTATTATAAATAAGTTCAATACTTTTGTTTTCTTTTTTCACCACACATTTTTCAAAAAAAAAAAAAAAATTATTCCAACTGGTTCAATCCACCAATGGCCACCCAACTTTATATTTATGGTCAACACGGCCATCTAATTTGATTTTATTTAACCTTGGCTACCCAACTTTATATTTAATACCACCATAACCACTCCGATTTGATTTTATCATGACCTTCCAATTTCTTTTAACCATTTTCACTAATTTTCAAAAGGGTAAAACTGTAACTTTGTATTATACATATATAATAAATTTAAAAAACAAAACAAAAATAAAAGATTTATTTTTATTTTAAAAACTTTTATTTTGAAATAAATTTTTTTTATTTTATTTTTTTAAGGAACGTTTTTGTAAAATAAATTTTTATTTTTCTAAAAAACTTTTTTTCATCAATCACGTGAACAAGTCACAAATGTCGAAGTTTAGATATCACTAAATATGGAGCTCAAATGTATAATTGTTCAATAGAAAAACTTTAAGTACTCATTCAACCCCTTTTACATATAGACATCTTGAAACAAATTCGTATTCCTTGCTCATTCTCAAATTCTCAACTCACCAATATATATGATCAATCAGATTGATGTCATGCATTGGCGACTCAAAATATCATTAAATTAACGAGAAGATATAAACAATTTTGTCTAGAATTTAGATAATAGACTGGACTATCAAGTGGAATTTATGTTTTGTACGATCATGCTATAAAATTGAACTGGACATGTGGTCGATTAATTAAACTCTAAGTGTACTAGTATTATCATTCAATTATTTCTACTATAAGAACAAATCACAAACTTGAATACCGAAATAATTAACACTATAAATTTCAAGTACAATATGTCAATCCTTATGCATTGATTATGAATAATTTTATTTATTACAACAAAACTATACTGTAAGGACATACTACCCAACATGTATGTAGGTATATAAATGTATATATACTTCTTAATGTGGACATTGAATTCATTATTTTCATCTAAAAAAATGGATAACTGTATGATTTGAACCGCGAGAGTTTGTGTGCTGTATATCAAGCTGAACAACTCATCTAAAACATAACATTTACTTTTAATGGCTTACAATAAGCACTTGAAATTTATGTTTTAGAATCTTGTGGGTGATATTAAGTAGCTTATATGTGCTGAAATGAGTTATTTAAATTAATCCTAAATGCAGGTAACCAGATTCGTTTGTGGTGGATTTGCTTTGGGAATCCGATTGAACCACACAATGGTAGATGCTTATGGGATTATGCAATTTCTAAATGCTATTTCTGAATTAGAGAAAGGTGCATCTGCACCTTCAATTTCACCTGTATGGCAAAGAGAACAATATTTGAATGCAAGATCTCCCCCAAGAATTACATGCATTCACCATGAATATGAACAAATACCACAATCCCCAGACTTTATGGATTCGGACAAGCTAATTCGGGCTGCCGTTTTCTTTACTCCTAAGGATATACAAGCACTTTATAATCATCTATCCTCGTCGGGAAGTTTTCGTAGGTGCTCAAGATTTGATCTGATAATAGCGTGCTTATGGAAATGTCGTACGAATGCACTGAATCCATCTGATCCAGATGAGACTGTTCGTCTTTCAGTCCTTAGCAATGTGCGTGGCAAGCCAGGCCTGAATATACCGACTGGATACTACGGCAATGCTTTCGTTTATCCGACAGCAGTATCCACAGCCAGAATATTATGCACTGCTCCATTGTCATANGTCCTTAGCAATGTGCGTGGCAAGCCAGGCCTGAATATACCGACTGGATACTACGGCAATGCTTTCGCTTATCCGGCAGCAGTATCCACAGCCAGAATTTTATGCACTGCTCCATTGTCATATGCAGTTCAATTAATTCAAAATGCAAAGGCACAAATGAGTGAAGAGTACATTAAGTCAGTGGCAGATCTTATGGTGATCAAGAAACGACCCAAATACGCAACAGGTTGGAATTTCATTGTTTCAGACATAACCCGTTTAAGCTTTGAAAAGGTTGATTTTGGATGGGGCAGTGCAGTGTATGGTGGAGTTGCTTCGGCCACTTCAAATATTAGTTTTTGTACGAATTTCAAGAGCAGTATGGGAGAAGATGGAGTTGTGGTACCAATATGTTTGCCACCATTGGCTGTGGAAAAATTCAAATATGAGCTAGAAAAGATGACTTGTGAACCACTCTGCAGAATGTAATTTTCATGTGAAGTTTGAATTATATTATTTACCTATGTAGAAATAAATAATCTTGCTAAGGAGAATGAGTTCATAATTTGGTCATGTTTATAGTGTTGTAATTTTTTTTTGTAATACAATTCAATATTAGTGTTAAACTCGACTTGCCAAATATTATATAAAAATTTGTTTTTATACTTTCGTTTAATTTCGGCTTTATAGATGATGTTATGGACGTCAAGAATAGTAATCTTCGAGTTTGCTTAGCTCAAGTTTGGTACAAATTGTTTAAAACTCATTTTTTCGAAAATCATTTCAATCATATATTCTTTCAATAAAATAATTTTTTATATGGACAATGACTTTTCCCTACTTTTTAATTATATAATCTTCAAATAAATAAAGGTTGTATCCATCTATTCTTCCAAATTATTCGAATTATGTATCCATTATTTATTTTATTTTTTTGGTGATTAAAACATGATATACAAAATCCTCTGTAGCCAGAATTAATGATGAAGCCTTGTTAATTCTATAGATCTCGAAATTCGACGAGTATGTTGCCAACAAATCCAGCCTCCTACTTGTCTGCCCAGGCATCACATGTACGCTAGAATACATAGTTAGGGAGCAAAGGTGTGAACTGAGAAAAAGTGTAATGATCGTTTGTATTCCGATAGTCAAGTTAATTATCGAAACGGAATAGAATGCATGCAAGAGAGATGGGTGAGGGGGATTTGGCTAAACTTTTCACATGATCCATTCTAAAAATTGGCTGGAGCATAGACTTAGACTTTGCCAAACGTACCAAGTCCCTTTTGATCCCACATAATTAAAAACTCATTTTTTTTTTCAATTCATTTTCAATCATACGTTCTCGTAATAAAATATTTTACACCCAAATTTATAAATTTTCCTACTTTTAAAATCATTTTCAACCAAAAAAAAAAGAGCTCAAATAGTGATGCTACACATACATCCTACCTTTATCACTTGGTGTACATTTTTTACATGGCAAGGTTTCAAATCATTTTTGATAAAAACAACTTTAATCCAATCACTAAAATATTGTCATCTTTTAGTAAGGCAAATTGTGAGGTAGAATGTACAAGTGGTTAATTCTAACTTTTAT
>CAIGRS010338456.1:0-15729 GCA_903798395.1 Fraxinus floribunda
ATCCATTAACAATATAATTAATGCTTAATAGTAAATGTGTATATTTATTTTTATAAAAAAAATTTGTTTTTTTTAATATAAAAACCTATTTATTATACTGAAAATAATATTAAAAGTACGAAACGCATTATGACGCCTATTCTCCGCATTGACACGCTTAAACTTGTGATTCTTGATTCTCGATCTTGACGCATTGCAACGCATTACGCATTTTAGAACACTGGTATAAAGCAACAACACATACAACAAAAAGCATTAGAAAAACGACATTTCAATTCACTTGACATTCAATGCTTCATTGCACTACAAAATTGGCCATCAATGACAATTTTAACTTATTTTCAGCTTTCATCGATCAAAAAATTGTTTATTTTAAAACAAACTTTAATTATGACCAAACTTTTTGTGCTTAACCAATCATGGCAAACACACCCACACTCTATTGTAAAATTGAAAATTGTTGACACTTAAAGAGTGGTATACTCCATCTAGACATGGTGACCTCAATGTAATTAGCACTTTGTATGAAGTGCAAGAACACTCAAATATAATACACGCTTGTCCAGATACACGCTTGAGTGTTGGCATCCTTATAGGGTACAAGAATTACGATTACTTGGATAGAAGCTATTTTAGGAGGCAGCACCAAGCCTTTATCATCCCCATGAACCATAATCATTACCCCTATCTGCCGGAAGTTGAAAGAACAAGAAGGAAAAAACAAATGTCAATAAGCATTGGCTGGAAGAAAGAAATTTTGCTAATAAAACCAGTGTGGAGATTTAGGGCCTGTTTAATGTTCAAAATTAATACTAATATTTTCTGTGAGAAAGGTTGGAAGAAAGGAATGTGAGAAGGGAGGTAAATCCCAATTTAGGTTGCATCCTTTCCACTACATTTACCGAAAAAACTTCAAACAGGAAAACAAACACTAATTTTAAGAATAAGATGATAGGCATGCTAAGAACATAGACTATCTATCTGCCTAATCTTTGAACTTTACGTAAAAACCATGTCATAATTGTTCAGAATTTTCTTTAGACAATGTAAAATAGAACTTTAAAAAGGTATAATGACAAAGGGAAAATATCATGCTTACTGTTCTGGGTGTATAAGCCCAGAAATTCTTCCAGACCATAGCCTTTTCTCCTTTATCATTTTCAAAATTTATCTCAAACATTTTTGCAAAATTTTGACCCAAACAGTGTGTAGTTGCACCTTGTATACCACGCCCAGTGTTGGGGATAAAAGCCTGAAAAACAATGAATCAAATCATGTCAAAATTAGGTAACAAAATTCCATGTACAAGAAGAGAAGACTCGTAGAAAAATTAGCATTGAATAAGATAGTGTAATTGTTAAATACCTCAACACTGGTGGTGTAAAGTCCACTGGCAAACTTCTCATGCTCACTTTTCTTGCCCTTAATAACGGGAACAACCAAGAATTCTTCATAAATACGTCTATACAATTCTAGAATCTCAAGGACCTAAAACAAATAAAAAAAGGAAACTGCTCAATTAAAATTATAAACTACTAAAATTCAGCTTTAAATCCCAACCCCGCTATCAAAGCTGAAATATTACTCAAAAAATTATATAGAATGTTTATATAAATTGACAAAACTGGGTAAAATCAAACCAACGTAAGGACCCTTTTGAAATCGGAGCGTCATACCTCTCTATTCGACAACATAAGCAATCTACTCCACAGTACTGACCAAATAATGAAGACAACTCACAAAAAAATAGGTTGGGATTACCTGATTTTGAGGCTATTGGTAAGGGGCAGATCAACATGTCGAGCCACAATTATGACAGGCGGCGGAGGAGCGACACTAATCTACAAGACAGGCGCTGGAGGTGGAAAGACGTTGGGAAATCGGAGGCAGACTGACGTCAGAAAGCNTTCGACAACATAAGCAATCTACTCCACAGTACTGACCAAATAATGAAGACAACTCACAAAAAAATAGGTTGGGATTACCTGATTTTGAGGCTATTGGTAAGGGGCAGATCAACATGTCGAGCCACAATTATGACAGGCGGCGGAGGAGCGACACTAATCTACAAGACAGGCGCTGGAGGTGGAAAGACGTTGGGAAATCGGAGGCAGACTGACGTCAGAAAGCTCCTAACGGAGGCCGTGGGAAATGTGGGGTAGAAGAAAATGGAAACCAGAGGAAGTTGGGAGGGGGAGAGAGAGAGAGAGAGAGAGAGAGAGAGAGAGGATAAGTTGAAAACGGCGTTTCCCGTATTTTGTACTGAAAATGGTGAAAACGTAGTTTTGGTTGTTTTATGTTTCCAATACAATTTTTTTTGTTTTCCAAAATCCATTTTCAAAAATGAGAAGGAGAACACGTTTTCGATGTTTTGGAAAATCGAAAACAGTCTGAAAAAAATAAAGAAAATATGGCCTAAAGTTTTTCATTGGTGTGAATAGTAGGCACTGATGTAAGATCTGCCAAGTGTTAGAACCTTATGGACGATTTGTACAATGTGTAAGAAATCTTCAATCATTATACTCCCTTTGGCCTCAATAAACTACATAATCGAGCTGACCTCATATACCCAAACTCACATAAGCACAGGCTCATGGTACACATCAAACTGTATTTTGTCAACCTCGGAGGTCGGTCGCCAATAGTTACCCCCCATGTTAGTATTTCGCCTAGGTGACGGACTGACTTTGGCAATGCTGGACACATCTTTCTATGTTGAGTTTATAACAACAATCAATGATATGGACAAGTGTCACGCCGTAAATGGCTGGTGAGTTGTCAAGCATTATTGATTTCTTCCTCTGGAAGTTACAGTGAAACGACACCGTTTCAAAGCAATGAAATCAAGCCATTGATTTTTCCTCCATTTTTCATCCTATGGTCCAGATTGCACCTTTTAATATTTCTTCCTTTTAAATGAATTTCACCTTTTTTTCTTCCTCACTTTTACCTTTATCTCTTTCAGACTTTTGTTCCCTTAAATATTTTCTTCTCGCCCCTGTTACCTTTTGAATGAGGTCGGTCGAATTTAGGTATTCTCTTTAGCAAGAATACCTTTTATTTTTCTTGCGTTTTGTACTATTCCTAATTTTATATGAGTTCGAACAAATTACGGGTACAATCCTGGGGTAACTGACTGTACCTTCTTCGTCCTCTCCTTCGTTCAGCTCACCTTTTGCCAGTTCGGACTGTCAGGAGGTTTCAACACATGTTCACATCACTTCAGTCTACCCAAAACAACCAACAAATTATAGGAATATGGACCAAAACCGTAGGAGAGAAGAAGTGAGTTCTCAAGGAGGTAATGAGGAAAATAGTCAGGAATGGGGGTAAACTCTTATAGGTCGGTAGTTACTGGGGATATTCTTGCTAGTTGGAGAGCTAAGTATAGTATCCCTAGTTCAATAGACCTAATAATACCATCCTCATCTGATCGAGCTAATACTCCTCCAGGAGGATGTATAGCTTTGAATTCGGCAATTCTTCAGGTCGATTTAAGACTCCCTTTTTCCCTAGAATAATACTTGAATTTTTGTCTTCGTGAGGAATAGTTCCTACCCAACTCTGCCCTAATGGGTGAAAAACTTTAGTGGTGACTTTAATCTTATGTAATCAACTAGGTTATCCGAACTTTGTGTATTCCAATTCAATTCCCTCTTTTCGTTCAAAGAGGATGGGAAAATTCAGGCGGTATACCAGCGTTAGACCTAGGACGGGAGGTCCTTTAGTATTAGATACCCACTTCTCAATAAAAAGGTGGAAAGAAAAGTTCTTCTACGTACTGGGGAAATGACAGCTATATCATGTCGAGGTAATTAGAGAGAGTGTAGTCCCTACTCTTTATCACCCGTTATGTAAGTATAAGCCATCTTTGTTTTCTATTTTGGTTTTATGTCGAGATCATTTTTTTAATTACTTCATTTTTCTTGCAGATTACAAGGCATCTACATTGAGTTCGGCTACCTAGAGACAGACTGATGCCATCCGAGCTCTCCCAAAAAGGTAGAGGTCCTATAAATTTGTGAGACACAAATTTATTCCAAGAGGGTCTATTCCAATCCCTACCACCTACTCTAGCCTCGACTCGAACTGCTACTTCGGCCCTTACCTCTTCTCGTAAGTATGCTTTACGTCGTCTCTTTTTTTATATATCCCTAACATGATACCGATCTTATATTAACATCTATTTCAGGCCAAGATCCAAGCATGTTAGGGTACAAGCGACAGCTGCTAAGGGGAAAAAGAAAGACATCCCTACCGAGGTCGTGGAAAGTAAGACCGAGGTCGAACCTGAGTAGCCTTTGAAGTGACGCTGATTTGAGGAACCATTTAAACAATCTACTTCGACAGCACCTTTCTCTAAAAGGTCCATCTCTTCACTGCACCATCAAGGGTCTCCGTCAGTGCCTGTTGATATTCCTCTAACCACATCGGCTAGTTCCTTGAAGTTGCAGGATAAGTGGTCGAATCTACAGAGACCCAACATTGATAACTTGGTGGGCCACCGACCTGAAATTTTCCTTGACTTCCTTCGAACTCCCTTCCCTGCAAAGGAGTCTACTGCAGCACTCCCTTCTCCCTTGAGAGAATCATCCACTCTCCTCACTAAAAGTTGGAATGAAAGGGGCATCAATATTTGACTGAGATGCCAGTTGGTGAGGCTATAATCTTAGCCCAACTTCACAGTTATCGATCCATTCTATACATGTTGTCTATGGCGGAAAAGGTAGTTACTAAATTTTGAATGTTCTGGGGGGCATAATTTAAATATTGTGATTTATAACTTGAATTTTTTCTATTTTTAGGTTAAGGCTGAACTAGACAAAATGCTCGAGGTGAGAGATTGGGCCGCAACTCTGTTCGATAAAATGGAGGCTGACTGCCAAGATGACCACTAAGAGTAATAGAAGGAGCTTGAGCAGCTATCAAAAGTAGCACGGGTCCGGATCTCCCCAACTGATGAGGATGTTGCTGGAGAGTTCATGCCTCCAAGATCCCCAGCATCATAATTTTATTTTGCCACATTTAATTTATCTTTTGTTTTGTATGAAATTTTATTATTTATGTAATTTTTATAAAAATGAAACTAAAACTTATTACGTTTGTTTAAGCTAAGTATTGCAGCACATGCAATTTTAGCTCGGCTAGCTAACAAGCAGGCTTTAAATAATTTCTTTACTAGGAAATCCCACTAAGTGTTGCTGCACATGCAACCTTAGCTCAGCCTGCTGATAAATAGGACTTGAGTGATTTCTTTGTAGGGAATTTTACTAAGTGTTGCAGCACATGCAACCTTAGCTCGATATGTTGATAAGCAGGGCTTAAATATTTTCTTTGTTAGGAAATCCCATTAAGGTTGCAGCACATGCAACCTTAGTTCAACCTTTTGATAAGCAGGACTTGAGTGATTTCCTTGTCAGGAAATTCTACTAAGTGTTGCAGCACATGCAACCTTAGTTCGACCTGCTGATAAGCAGGGGCTGAGTGATTTCTTTGTTAGGAAATTTCACTAAGTGTTGCAGCACATGCAATCTTAGTTCGGCCAGCTGATAAGCAGGTCTTAAGTAATTTCCTTGTTATAAAATTACAAGTGTTAAAGCACATGCAACCTTAGTTCGTCCTACTGTTAAGCAAGGCTCAAGTGATTTCCTCGTTATGAAATCTTACTAAGTATTGCAACACATGTTACCTTAGCTCCTCCTGGTGATAAGCAGTGCTTACATAATTTATTTGTTAGGAAATCCCACTAAGTGTTACAGCACATGTAACCTTAGTTCGACTTGTTGATAAGTAGAACTTGAGTGATTTCCTTGTTAGGAAACTCTACTAAGTGTTGCAGTACATGTAACCTTAGTTCGACTTGCTGATAAGCAGAACTTGAGTTAACGCTTCTACAAATTATTCCATTTGTCAAAACATGTGTTTTATTAGAGATAACTTATACACGATACAAGGTACATTCAATTTTTTACTGATAATATTTCTTAAGATGTTCTGCATTCCATGGTGCAGCAGGGGTCTACCTTCCATATCTTCCAATTCATAGGCCTCTTAAGTAGTACCTTAGTTACTTTGTAAGGGCCTTCCTAGTTTGGTCCTAGAGATTCGGAGTTCAGTTTTCTTACAGCCAAAAACCATTTCCTTAATACCAAGTTACCGACCTCGAAATCCCTTTTCCTAACCTTCTGATTATAGTACCTTGCATTGCGTTGCTTATATACTGCATTCCTGATTTCTGCCTCATCATTTCTTCTTCTATTAAATCCAGTTCTCCTCGTAGTGCCTTTTCATTTTCTTCCTCTTGGTATATCATCATCTGAATGGAAGGAATTCCCATTTCAAGGGGAATAACCGCCTCCACCCCAAATGCTAAAGAGAAAGGGGTTTATCCGGTACTATTTCTAGACGAGATGCGGTACGACCATAGTACATTAGGGAGTTCCACAACCCATCCTCCCTTTAGAGCATCGAATTTGGCTTTCAACATATGTTTGATGATTTTATTGACTGCTTCAACTTGGCCAGTAGCTTGATGGTGGATCCAAGTAGAGAAGTGCTTCCGTATACCGAATTCTTTGAAAAAATTTGCAAGGTAGAGATTGTCAAATTGTTTCCCATTGTTGGTTACAATGGAGTGTGGTATTCCAAATCTGCATATGATGGATTTCCATATGAAGTCGGTAGTCCTTTGCTCGGTTATCTTGACTAGGGGCTCAACTTCCACCCATTTAGTGAAGTAATCTACTGCTACAATTGAAAACTTTGTTTCCCCTTTTCCAGTAGGCACATGACCAATTAAATCAACCTCCCATTTGAAAAATGGCCAAGGGGCCATTACATAGTTTAACTTCCCTGGTGGAAGCTTGATATTAGGAGTAAATCGGTAACATTTATCGCATTTTCTGGCAAATTCTAGCGCATCCTTCTTTATGTTAGGCCAAAAGTATCCTTGCCATATTATTTTATGAACCAATGACTGCCCACCAGCATAATTTCTACACACTCCTTCATGTACTTCATACAAAGCATAAAGAGTCTCTTCTTCGTTCAAGTACCTTAATAAAGGCAAAGAATATCCTCACTTATAAAGGATATCGTTGATCAACGTGTACCTTGCTGACCTTACTTGAAGTTTCCTTGCACGGGATCTTCTGGACATGAACCCATCTTCAAGTATGACCTAATATCCTCTATCCATGTTGTTTTTAAATCAATTGCCATTGAAACGGTTCCCAGGTCTTCGATGGCTAGATGAAAAATTCTCGCTAATGAAATGCTATCAAATTCTTCTATCCCTTGTTGCCAATCGAGGTAAGACCTCGGCATGACCATTTTGAGTTTGGGGAATTTGTTTGACCAACATAGTTTTAAGATTCTTGAACTCTCGTTTGACGACCTTGCTCATCCTTTCTTCGTTAGCTTGATAAGCTTCGTTGACCGATTAACCACCAATTGTGAGTCACTGTAAACTATCATGTGAACAACACTCATATCTTTCGCTATCGTTATGCCTGATATGAATGTTTCGTATTCAGCTTCATTATTTGAGGCCTTGAAATCAACAATGCTTCACAAAATAACTGGTTGTTAGGGTTGATCAAGACAATTCCACTCCCAATCGAGTCTCAGTAGAGAAACCATCCATGAAGAGTTCCCATGGTGAATCGTAAGGAAATTCTTCGACTGGGACCGAGCTGAACTCCGCGACGAAATCGACGAGGGCTTGTCCTTTCATGAAGGTTCCATGTTTGTACTTTATGTTAAACTGATCGAGCTCTAATGCCCATTTAACCATCTGACTTGAAGTATCAGGTTTTGCAAAACCTCCCTTAACGGATAGTTGGTTAAGATTTCAATCGGATGTTCCAAAAAATAGGGTATTAGTTTTCTTGCCGTTATTACCACAACATAAGCCAGTTTTTCTAAGGGGGAATAACTGAGCTCGGCTTTGTGTAAAGCCTTGCTTACGTAATAAACAGGATGTTGTATTCCTTCTTTCTCTCTAGTAAGACATCGAAGAAGGGTTTACATTTATCGGTCGACTTTGATATGAAACAACTGAGGGCGGCTACTCGCCCAGTCAAGCTCTGCACCTCTTTAGGCTTTGTTGGGAAATGTATATCAATGATGGCCCGTATCTATTCTGGATTTGCCTCAATTCCCTACCAAGTATCCCAGGAACATTCCTGAGCTCACACCAAAAGCGCATTTGTGTGGGTTTAACATCTACACTTTTTACTTGCATATCATCAACGTATACTTCCATGGTTTTACCAATTTGCTTAGAAAACATGGCATTGAATAAGCGTTGGTAGGTGGCTCTAGCATTCTTGAGATCGAAAGATATCATTTTGTAACAATAGAGCCCTTGGTCGGTTATGAAAGCAGTGTGTTCCTGACCAAGTTTGTGTATGGGGATTTGATTATATCCCGAATATGCATGCATGAAGCTAAGTAACTCGTGTCTTACCGTTGCATCCACCATTTGGTCTATCCTTGGGACGTGCTTTATTCAGGTCGGTGAAATCTATACACATTCTCCAGTCCCCATTACTTTTCTTTACCAAAACTGGATTGGCGATCCATTTTGGATATTTTGCTTCACAAATGAACCCATTATGAAGCAACTTCAGTACTTCTTTGTTTAAAGCCTCATGCCTTTCTGGATTCAAAGGTCTTCATCGTTGTTGTCATGACCGCACTGTTGGATCAATACCCAACTTGTAACAAATGATCTTGGATCAATCCCTTTCATGTTCGAATGATCCCATGCAAAACATCAAGATTCTCTTGGAGAAACTCAATGATGTGACGTCATTCGTGACCAATCTTAAGTTCCTTTATTAGATTGCCTGATCCGACCTCTATTTTGTCCAGCTCTTCTATGGGTTCTTCCCTATTTATTCTCACACGTGAATCCAATGAACTGAGGTCAGGTTCCACTAGACATATCATGTGAATTTTTGGGGTGATCTTTACTCGACATACTTCAGCAACATATTTATTTCCCTTAACTTGTCCTACACTATGCGGTGTGAGAAATTAAGGGAATGGCGATACATCAATACAATTGCTTTGAGGTCGAATAGCAATGGCTGTCCCATGATGGAATCATACGGAGAACTAGAATCCATAACTACGAATTTTGCATTCAATTTAGTTCGACGTGGAACTTCACCTACCTCGATAGAGAGCTTGATTTTCCCTCTTACTTTGATGAGGGCTCCATTAAGCCCTAAAACCATGTTGGGATATGGTTGTAGAAAACTCAACGGGATCCCCATCCATTCCAATGTATTGACATAAAGTATATTGAGGGAGCTCCATGTATCAACTAAAACTTTGGGTTCAACAATTCCTGCTATTGGTATTGAGATAGTCATAATCCCAGGATAGGGACATGGATCTACATCCCTTTCTTCAAATGAAAGTAGATCGTCAGCAGCACTTCGGGGATATTTCTCATAGATACCAATCTTAGTAATGTTGGTAGCAATATGTCTTTTTGACTTGTTCTTCCATACTCGTTCGTTCCCTTTCAACATTTGAATTCGGGGGCTCGGTAAATCAATATTGCAAGCCCTTACCATGACCCGACTTCACCTAGTCCATTTGGAGTAGGGAACTTCATACAGTAATAATATATCGAGGTGGTAGCTTGTAACTCGTGTAATATAGGCCTCCCTAATATAACATTATAGTTTGAAGGAAGATCTACAATGATGAAGTCTGCTAAAATTCTCCTTTGATGAGGGAGTTCGCCTAATTCCACACTTAAAACAATTTATCCTCGAGCTTCTATAGGATTTACGAAAAAACCCCTGCAACCTCCTAGAATATGCCTGGAGGTAGCGCTCTTGGATTCCCATTTGTTCCAATGTTCAGGAGTACAACACATGTAACCAAACTCCCATTATCTACCAGAGTCCGATATATTTGTACCCCTATGATAGGCATAGTGCATCACTTTGGTATTGTAGAATCCCGTATGAATCTTCTTCTGAAAATCCAAACCACTCCGAGTATGGTGTTACATTAATAGCAGATAGGTTCGACATCATTACATTGTGATTTTACCAGATACGGGCATTGCATGCTGGTCTACGCCTGGCCCTTCTAGATCCTTCGGGCACTGATTGCCGTTTATCAAAGTCCAGATCTCAGCTCGAGGAAGAGGATCCCGAACTTGTAGATCAGGCTGAGCTCGTTGAGTCGTTCCTTGCTGGTTTGGATGTCGATTGTCATTTTGAGTTACTTCTCTGAGCTTAGCTAAGAACTCTTGCAGGTGACCTTGACGAATTAAAAATTCCACTTCTTCTTTCAGATTTATGCAATTATTAGTATTATGCCCTGTCGTTCTACGGTATCGACAATACTTCCCTGGATTTATTCTTGAGAATTTCTTTTTCTGATATGTGGGTCTACGAAATGTTTCTTTTTTCTCTGCTTGTAAGAAAACTTCTTCCAACGTGACATTCAACGTATGGTATTTATGGAATCTTTCTGGGTATGGTTTAGAACGACCCTAATCCCTTCTGTATTTTCTTCTTTCACTGCCAAAATCCTTGTCCACCTGTTTCCCTTTCATTTGTTACGAAGATTGTGGATTTAATTTGAGTTCTTCATGATCTGACGTAGCTTCCTCAACACTGATATGTTTTTCAGCACGTCTTAAGAACTCATGGTACGTCCGACGTCCATCCTCATGTACGGACCACCAAAACCTCATTTTTTGCCTTAATTCGAAAATGACTACCATAAGCGGTACATCATCAGAGATCTTCTCAACTTCCATGGACTGCTTGCTGAATTTGCTGAGATAACTTTTAAGTGATTCGATTTTTCCTTGTTTAATGCTTACCAACCGCTCTTTGGGTGTGGTCCTTGCTTTCGAACCCTTAAACTAGGCAAGAAATTCCGTGGCAAAATCATTCCAACTTTTTATGGATCTTTTATGTAGCCTTCTAAACCATCTTTAGGCCTTATCTCCTAAGGTCAATGGAAAAGCACGACATATTATGGTATCTCCTGCTCCCTGAAGCTCCATCCAAGAGGTGTATTTGTCCAAATGGCTGAGGGCGTTCCCTTTCCCTTTGTACCGATTAGTTTTGGTATTTTTAACTTTCTGGGTAGAGGTTTAGCAAAGATATCCTCAGTAAAGGGAGAATGTCGTTTCGTGAGGTATTCCTCTGAACTTCCCTTGTCCTTAGCTTCAAGGTCGGCAATACGTTTCTTCAAGGCACTCATTTTGGGCTTTGGTCCTTTCTGCGAGCATTTGATATTGGGTTCTTCATATCTACTCGTAGGTGTTAAAGAATGTTGAGAGCTCAACCTATCAAACATGCTATTAGTTCTCCTAGCAGTTGGCTTTGTAGTTGTAAGAGAACTTTTGATTTCTTCAGTTTGGCTTTTGGAGGATTCTCCTCCTAAGAACTGAAGAGTTCTCCTGGTGGGAGGTCGTCTGATTCTCTCCCTATGGAGAGATTCTACCTCAGTATCTTGTGATTGAACATGAACTTGGTTTCGTTTCAACCTGTTAACACCATTTGTTAGTTTTTTTTATGGCTTTCCTCATTGCGGTCATTTGAGGATTGACAGTATCATTTTGACTTTGTCTTCTCCCAGCATTTTATGTGTAGCTGGGTTGTTCATGACAGGTGTGGGATTGATTTTCAGATGCTGAGGAATCATCCATAATGATATTCCTTTGTAGATTTTATAGAGAGATATGTCCGTTTTTCAAGTTGGAGGCCCTCCTTCTAGGGCCAGATTGTTGACATTGAAAATTATATAAACAAAGTTCAAGCCAACTTAAGAGGATAGTAGGAACTCAATTACTTGTCAATCAAAAGATTACAAATGTTTGATATAATGCCTTTGTCCTTCTTTGGAAGTAGATATTTGAAATATGACAAAGTTAGAGGAGATTGTAATATGAAGTTCCGTGTGTCTTCCTTCTCTTTTCTTCTTTATAAAGAAGATTCTGCATGCACCTTTCATTTACCCATCTAATCAGCTACAGTACTGAGCTGAGAAAGTACATTTATTGTCACGTTTGGATTGGTTAGTGGTGGCAATGGGCCGAGCTCGTGGCTAGTGACCCAGCTCGGCTCATGCCCGAGCTCACCTAAAACGAGTCGAGCGGCGACCCGATATTCGGCTCGGATTATTTTTTTATATTACTAAACCTAATATGAACCTTTAAATTTTTTTTAATAAATTATGCGAGCCACGAGCCGAGCGGCTTGTGGCTCGTAAAAATAGGCGAGCTACTCATCGAGCGGCTCGTTAATTTGACGAGCCGAGCCCCCTGCTCGGCTTGTGCTCGAGCTTATTGTTTGACGAGCCCGAGCGGTTCGTGGGCGTCTACAGTACGAGCCGACGAGCCGCTCGACTCGATTGCCACTACTAGGATTGGTTAAAGAGCTCAGCCTGTCAGATCATTATGAGTAAATCTCATATGTGGTCCCCAATAATTAATGAATTACTTAGGGAGGGAAGTTGAATTTTTTCTTTGGTGTGAATAGTGGGTGCTGATGTAAGATCTGACAAGTGTCACAACCTTATGGATGATTTGTACAATTTGTAAGAAATCTTCAATCATTATGCTCCCTCTAGCCTTGATAAACTACATAACTGAGCTGACCTCATATACCCGAACTCACATTAGCACGGGCTCATGTTACACGTAAAACTATATTTTGTCGACCACGGAGGTCGGTCGCCAACAAGATTAATGAATCATGTTTTACATGCATTCATAGGTAAATTCGTAGTAATTTACTTTGATGACATTTTGTTATATAGTAAGGATCTAAATGAACAAATGATGCATTAAAGATGTGTGCTTGTGGTCTTAAAGTAAGAAAAACTTTGTGCTAACTTTAAAAGGTGTACATTTTGCATGAAAAACGTTGTTTTCTTGGTTATGTCGTAGTGCATAGGGTACTGAAGTGGATAAGGAGAAAATCAAAGCCATCAAAAAGTGGCCACACCTACAGGCATAATTGAGGTAAGAATCTTTCATGGGTTAGCTAGTTTTATAGGTGTTTTGTTAAAAACTTTAGAACATTTGCCACACTACTCACAAAAATTGTAAAGTAAAGTAGAGAATTTCATTGGGGATGTTGAATAAAAACATTTATTTAATACTGTTAAGGATATGTTGTGTACTGCACTGATTTTATCATTGTTTAACTTTAACAATACTTTTGAGATTGAATGTAATGAGTCAGGTATATGTATTAGAGCTGTTTTGATGCAGAATAAAAGATCAATAGCTTATTTCAGTAAAAAGCTAAGTGGAACGGCTCTCAACTATCCTACATATGACAAAGAGACGTATGCACTCATTCGAGTTTTGAAAACATGACAACATTATCTATGGCCAAAAAAATGCGTGACTCACACCGATCATGAGTTCTTAAACCATTTAAGGGGTCAAGGTAAGCTAAACAAGACATATGCAAGGTGGATGGAGTTCATTGAGACATTTTCTTATGTTATTTAGCAAATTTACCATACTACTCACAAAACTTGTAAACAAAAGTAGAGAATTTCATTGGAGTGTTGAATAAAAACATATATTTAATACTATTAAGGATATGTTGTGTACTGCACTAGTTTTATCATTGCCTAACTTTAACAATACTTTTGACATTGAATGTGATGACTCAGGTATATGTATTGGAGCTGTTTTGATGCAGGATAAAAGATCAATAGCTTATTTCAGTGAAAAGCTAAGTGGAATAGCTCTCAACTATCCTACATATGAAGACAAGGAGACGTATGCACTCATTCAAGTTTTGGAAACATGGCAACATTACCTATGGACAAAAACGTTTGTGACTCACACCGATCATGAGTTCTTAAACCATTTAAGGGGTCAAGGTAAGCTAAACAAGAGACATGCAAGATGGATGGAGTTCATCGAGATATTTTCTTATGTTATTCGGTACAAATAAGGTTAAAAAATATGGTAGCGGATGTTTTGTCAAGGAGGTACGTACTTCTAACCTTTTTAGGCACCAAATTGCTAGGATTTGAATATGTTAAGGACATGTAAGCTAATGATCAAAATTTTTCTAATATATATGAATCATGTGATAAAGGTGCTATGTATAGATTCTTTAGGTATGATCGTGTTCCTAAATGTTTAATGAGAGAATTATTAGTACGTGAAGCACATAGTGAAAATCTAATGGGTCATTTTGGGGTTAAGAAGACCTTAGAGATGCTAGGCGAACATTTATATTAGCCTAAGATGAAAGTTAATGTCGATCGGGTTTGTAGTAGATGCATCACTTGTAAAAAAGCTAAATCTAAGGTTTTACCTCAGGGTTTATTTACGCAATTACCTGTTGCTGGTGAACTTTGGGTTGATGTGTCTATGAATTTTGTGTTGGATTTACCTAGGACTAAGAAAGAAAGAGATTCAATATTTATGATGGTAGATAGATTTAGTAAGATTGCTCATTTCATTCCATATCATAAAACTGATGATGCTACTAATATTGCGAATTTATTCTTTAAGGAAGTAGTGCCCTTACATGGGGTACCTAGAGTATTTTATCAAATAGGTACGTTAAGTTCCTTAGTCATTTTTGGAATGTTTTGCGGGGTAAGTTAGGAACTAAGTTATTATTTTCTACAAGTTGTCACCCACAAATGGATGGGTGCACATATTATACTACTTCTTATACTCTATTTGAAATTGTTTATGGTTTTAATTCACTAACACTTTTGGATTTAATTTGTTTACATGGTGATGAGAGAGGTAGTTTAGATAGAAAGAAGAAGGCCAAGTTGGTAAGATCCCTCCATAAGAAGGTACGGTGCCATATTGAGAAGAAAAATGAACATTATGCTTTTCAAGTAAATAAGGGATGAAAGCACGTTCAATTTGAACCAAGAGATTAGGTTTGGGTACACTTGAGGAAAGACCGATTTCCAAAACAAAGAAAGTCAAAGTTGCAGCCACGGGGAGATGGTCCATTCCAAATCCCTGAAAAGATCAATGACTACAAATTAGATCCTCTTTGTGAGTATAATGTTTCGGTTACCTTCAATGTCTCTAATCTTTCTCTCTTTGATACAAATACAGATTCAAGGTCGAATTCTTTTGAAGAGGGAGTGGATGATGTGATACATGATACGATGACAAGTCTGTGTAAGGATCCATTGATCGTGGAAGAAGGACCAATGACGAGGTCATGGGCAAAGAAGGTCAAGAGAAACTATGTGATTGCTTGTTCAAGTAACAGTTGACGAAATTTTGATCACAACAAGCAAATGAATAAGTTTCATGTTGGGTTTGGAAGAAGAAATCAGATGGACCACCTTAGTTCAAGCAACAGACGAGAGAGCGGAACGGGAAAGCTATGCGACTGTATAGTGTAAATAGGCATGTGGCCGCATGCCTCCATGCCGAACCAAAACTGAAGGCTATCAATTGGTCTATGCGACCATATGCAGGGAGCCCATGCGGCCGCATAGTACATTTCTGGACTCGTATTTTTCAAAGTTTGCCTAAAATTTTATTTTAGTTTAAACTCCTGTATGATATATTTTTGATATCTTTTAAAACTTAATTCAGTTTTTAAGGTTTTATGGTTTCCATATAAGATATGACTCATTCCATTTATTGTAAAAATACACAATTATAAAGAGATTAATTGTAAGACATTATTGCTTTCTTCTTATTATTCATCCAATTAATTCTGAACTTAT
>CAIGRS010338494.1:0-16019 GCA_903798395.1 Fraxinus floribunda
TTTATCATGATTTTTAGGAGTATGTTAGTTTTAACAAATGTTCTTTTCATCGTCTTTGGACAAAAATCAACCTTGCAGCGTCAAATTTCTCCATTTTATTGCTGATAACCGTCAACTAGGAATTTAATACACAAGCATTATAATAATTAATAATCATTGTGTACACTTTCTTATATTCTGCTGATTCATGTGTTGATAGGATTAACCTCCCATCAGGAGCCAAGAAAATTATCCCGAGTGAGTGCCGTACCATGATTGCCAGGTTGCTGGAGGAGGACGTACTGAGAAGCAACTGTTGAAGGCCGGAAATGCCTACCACAAGTTCAGAGTGAAGAGGAACTGTTGGCCTAACGCTCGTGGTGTTACCCTCTTGCAGTTGCTATTGTATCTGTTGTGGCTCCTCCTGCACATTTTAGCTTTGGAGTTATATAAAAAGTGCAAGCTATATTAAGACATCAGTAAATTGGAAATTGTTTATGCTTTCTTCTGGTTCACAATATCCTTATGATGTATGAAATTGATTAATTGAGGTTGTTAAGCATCTGATATTTTGCATACTGCAGTTTATGATAATTAGCTACATACAATTTTGTCCAAAATATAGTCATCGTCTAATCACTAACGTGCAACGCACGTTTAGCCCACTAGTAGACAATAAAAAACTATAATATTCTATTATTTGATTGACATGCATGTTCATATTCCACAACTAGGGTAGGAATCGATGAACCCCTTCTCGAATAAAATTTTAGCCATATGTTCTTTAATCAAAAACTATCTATTAACATAAATAGTTACTAAAAACAATTGTTTAGTAGTGCTTGGCTGATAACTTTATTAAAATTTTATCACTTTTCAATTGATCATACTTCAATTTTAATCACAAATTTAATAGGGTTTTAAACTTTTATCAAAGTATACGTGTCATGTAATCTGATAATGCGGAGAAAATATTAGATCAATCCATTTATCACCATATGAGTTGAAAATCGAGGGGTTAAAGATGAATGCCGGAGGCTCAAGGATAAAAAAGATGCAAAATGGTATAAAAATTATATAAAAAAAAAAAGAAAAAGAAAAATAGACTTGGACAAAGAAAAATAGATTTGGACCGAAATTTGTAGAAATCTCCTTATGGCTATTTCCAAATTTATTTTGTTTTGAGTTTTTTCAACCTAAAGTAATTTCGACATTTTGCTAGTGCACGAATTTTAAAGACTTTTTGGACATTTATGGCACATTTTTTAAGACGACAATGAGAAAAAATAAAAGCAACTTTCTAAACTATTCATGAGAAAATTAAGAGGATATTTGATATTTTCAACTTATTCAAATTCGATTGTAACAGATATAATGAGTTTTATCATTTTTCATATAGAATACAACTGAATTTATTTTAAAATTTGAATCTTTTTTATTAATTTCGATTCGATATTTGAAATATATATTCATTTTCATTGTCAAGTTTCAGTGAATTTTATTTTTAAAAAAATTATTGAAATTGAGAAAAATAGGTTACTGATTTCCAATAATAATGATCATTTTTCCACAAATAAATGCTTTTGGACGTTATGCATACACAAAATAAAGAAAAGAAGAGCATGTTTGGAAGGGCTAAAAAGTCGATTAAAATTGAAAATATGATCGTTATTAAGTCTCACTCGTTTAATAAAAGTCAACAATAACGGCTAGTTTTTCAATTTTAACGCGATTTGAATCTCTACCAAACGGGTTTGAAATTAACTTATAATTTTGTATTTTCGAAACAATAAAACTTAAATACAACAATAAAATTGGGCAATGGCTTGTAATTTATAACTGGCAAGTTCCTAAAATATGAACCGTTTATTTAAAATTAATCCAACGGTGGAATATGAAATTGATGCACATATGACCGTTATGTAGAACTTGTTCTTCAAACAGAGGCATGAGTCTTTGGCTTTTCCTATAAGCGTTTTGACTCTTGAGCGATGAGTTTAGGGGTTTTCTTCCATGAAGAACTAGAGAAGTATTTCTGAAGACGGAGTCAAGTACTATAACCAAAAAACAGTCGAGTTTAAAGACAAATTATATAATTTGTTTAGCTATATAAGATTCATGTGTTCATTCATGCATAGAATGAATCTTGAAGGAGAGGTTAAATTAGGGTTTTCGTTCTTTGATCCAACTGATGATCAATTTGGGCTAAACGCTGGATTTGTTTTTGTGAATATTCCGAGTGTTTTTATGTATTGTTCTTTCTGCAATCCTGACTGTTGTCTCCTGATTTTCCATCAAGAAGAACTGGACAAGGATTTTTGAAGATCGACTCAAGTGCTGTTCCAGATCAACCGAGAAGTAAGTTAATAATAAGATACTTAACTAAAGAACAGGCAAGTCACATTTTCACAATTATTTCTATAATTTCTTTAGATTTATGATGATAAATCGGGTTTCAGTGTATTCTGTTTTTGTGAATTCTCTGATGCTTTTCATTGAATCTCTAAGTTATGGGATTCAGCAATTGAGTTCTCTCTTGTTTCAATTACAATAATGTGTTTGTTGGCTCATTAGGATGCATCTTGTAAGACATTTTCTGGGTTAAGTTGATGGTCAATTTTGCGTTTCAGTATGATTATTTCTGTGAAATCTATGAGAGTTTTCTCTGGAGCTTTAATGGTTGTGTTTGGTGTTCCCTTTCATTCAATGTATGGCTATTTCAGCAATTGTATACCTAGAGTGATAATGTTCTCTGTTGTTTATGTAATTCCTTTGTCTTTATAATTGAGTTCTTTTTTGGTGCATTTGGATGAGTTTGGAAGTATTTGTCCTTTTGGACTGAAATTCAATCTTGGATTGTACTGTATTTGTATTCGTTCTATGAATTTTATATGGGCTGAATATTCAATGGAATTTGTATTTGGTTTGAATATTGATAAGTTTTGGTTTCACTTTTCATTTTATGTATGGTTACATCAGCAATTGTGTTCTGAATGTATTATGTTCTCTTTGGTGATTTGGTGATTTTTATATCTTTGGTGATTTGGCTTGAATCTTGAAAGATATTTCCTGGGTTCACTTTTTGGTTTGCTAGATTTATTTATGTGAATTCTCTGTGCATTTTCAGTGCATCTTTAACAAAATTTGTGCTTTTTGTGTTTGGATTGAATAAGGACAACTGGTAAGAAGGCTTTTCCTTTTATTTTATGTATGCTTATTTCAACAGTTTTGTCTCTTGTTGTGATAATGTTCTCTTCATTAAGTAATTCGTGTGTCGTTATTATTAAGTTCTTTTTGGTACGTTTGGATGAATATTGAAAGATCTTAGTGGGTCTTGTTGTTTGGATGATCAATCTTGGATTTCAATGGATTTGTTTCTTTGAATTTTTAATGTAATTTGTGCTTTTTGTGTTTGGTTTATGGTTCCTTTTCATTCTATGTATGGTTATTTTAAAAATTATGTTCTCAGAATGACAATGTTCTCTTTGTTTTTATAATATTCTTTGTTGTTGCATTTGGATGAATTTTGAAGGACCTTTTTTGGATTTTGTTCTTTGGAGTGATGATCAATATTGGGTTTCATAGGATTTCTTTATGTGAATTTTCTGTAAGTTGAATATTCAATGTAATATGTTTTTTTGTGTTATATTTTTGGATCCTTTTTGACAAGAACTAGTTTCCACTCTCAAATGAAGAAGGGATGAAACAACGGGACCAAACATGTTTGAACTTGTTTTGCTATTTACGTTCATTTTAAAGTTGTGAGGTAAAAGCATGTTTTTATTCATGCTTGCAAGCGTTCGGTATCAAATTAGAGAGATTCAGATTTTCGTGTGATACCTAGTCGTCCTTCTAAATTTCTCTATATTTCTTTTACAGATTGAGTTCAATTCCAACTCTCTCTGTAATTTTGAAATTGTTTTGTGATTTTGCTTGGGCTTGGTTGAGTGAACTTTGACCATTACACTTTTCTATTAAATTAGGAAATATTTTTTTGAGTTCCATTTGGTTCTATAATTTCATGTTTATGATTACGTTCTTTGTTGGGATGGATTTAGAAGGATCTTTTTTGGGTTTTGTTCTTTGGTCTAACTGATGATCAGCGCTTCAAGTGCCAGTGGCACTGAGAAGGGTTTTTTCTTACCAATGAATTGATTAGTTTTCAATGTAGTGGTACTAAAAGGGGTTTCATCAGATTTGTTTCTAGGAAACCTCTGTGGGTTTTTGATGATTATTTAGATGCTTATGTGTGGTTTGGATCGAGATAAGTTGTGTTTCATTTTCAATTAAGTTTTTATTTTAAGAAGATTCATAGTTGTTACTCATTTTTGCTTCCATCAAATCTTGAATGTTTTTTACTTATCAACATGAATTGATCCAAAGTAATGAGTGATTATGGGTGTTTGAGCAAATCTATGCTATTTCTTTCATGTTGTTTTAAGTAATTATTTCATAATGTTTAGGAAGGATTTAATTTTCTATTTTGCAGATAAACATATCCTGTTATGAGGATTGAATTATTAGTTCCCCAAAATCAGTGCTTTCGATTATTAACATGATTTTTCAAATTTTGAGATTTCTCTCCAAGTTGCAGGTTTCCATTCGTCTACAAAGTTATTATTGCTCAAAATATTGTAGTTGAAGGCCCTTTTGAGTAAGGAAACCAAATCCCTTTCCAACAGGACTAAATATAACATGATTTTTCCAATTTTGAAATTTTTGTTTTAGTTGCAGATTTTGATTTATAAGCAAATTATTTCTACAAAACTCTAGTTCTGCTTTAACAGGGTTATGATCCCTTTCCAGCAAGGATTCGCAGCCAGAATCATTTATCTCAAATGACACTTTTGACATAATGGTGGGTGATTTATGTTACGAAATTTTTTACTTATGGCAAGTAACTATTGAATGCTTATTAGCATTTACTCAATTCTAGTCCACGTTGTATGGATCAGTTCGTGTTGCATTTTAGGGTCTCTGGTTTTCTTAATCAAATATTAGATAGTTTCGTGCATGCTCCAATCATTTGAAGTAGACTTCGTGTTGCAGGAATTTATTAGTTTCGACCTGGCCAAAAACATTGTTGTGAATCATAAATCTCTTATTTTGCTCATTTCTTTGTCTCTCAATAGCCAGCAAGTGAATTGGTAGGGAGTAGCAGAGAAGTTGCTGCTACTGTTGTTTCTCCCGAAGGTCGTGGGTGAGACAAACTATTTGGTATGAAAATAAATATTTATCATTTCAACGCCTTTGTGCCTTCACTGTTAATAATTTTAGTACATTTTTGTACTAACAAAAACATTGTGTGATTCATGTTTAGATTTGTTAGAGCTGCAAATATGAAACGTTACTTCACTGGATATGGATGAGCTTCCAAAAAACAGGGATAAAGTGCTCATCATGCATTCTACTTCTCTTTTCACTCCACATGTTTTTGCTCATAATCAAATCTCTGAGACAAATTATTTCCATTTTGAGATAAACGCTCATCGTGCATTCTACTCTCTTTTCACAAACACAATTTATCAATTCGAGTGTCATTTCTCTCTTGCTTCTTAAGAAGGCGACTTAGGTAATAATAAACCGTGAAGAATTTGGTGTGCAGTTTTTCAATGATAAAAAAAAATGAAACTCAGTGGAATGATTAGTTATGTTATCTTTTAATCATTGCACTTACTATGTGAATCTTATTGCTGGAAAGTCCACTTGCTCACATTAAGGCGCAAAATGTTTGTGTTTTTTAATCCTGAAATAAATTCAGATACCCCAACTTTAATAATAATATGCAGTCAGTTTAACTCTGCTGCATTCTACTAGTACTCTTATTGTTCTTGCCACCCCATTTGTTTTGCTCATAAGACTTTGTTTATTAATTTTGTCTCAGAATCAAATGTTTGAGACAATTCATTTCCATTGTTTAGATACATATGTTTCGATACTAACCTTCAACTTTATATGCATGCAAATTACATCAAAATTAAGGAATGGATGCAAATATATACCAGAATTTGGTATGCCTTGTTTTTATAAAAAACTAAAATATGGAACTTATTAGAATGATTAGGTATGTATTATTTAGTCTCTTCTATGTGAATCTTACTGCTAGAAAGTACACTTACTTGAAGCCTTGAATACAATCATTTCATTCTTCAACAAATGTTTTAAAATATCTCCATTGTTTCATGCAAACAACATCGTGGAACTTGATGCAACTTCTCTTTGCACCTATGCTGCCAGGATTCTCCCTCTTTAAGAGTAAGATCATTTTAATTAATTTTTATTTTATTTTTCTCTCACTGCTTATAATATTTCTCCTAATGATTCAAAGCATTTTGTTATTCTCAGTGCATTTCCTAGTCCAACTTGGCATGATCAGATAAATGATTAAGCATACCCGATAGTTTGATTTGGCTGGGATTCTTTAAACCCTAAATGAATGATCCTCATATTTTCATTCGACTTAGCCATAAGGCTATTGTGCCCAAAAGGCATTGAGAGTTTCAGTTTATCTTTTCAAGAAATCCTAAATGAATGATCCTCATATTTTTCGTCTAAGAAATTTCCTTGCTCATGTTGGCTTTGTGCAAGCAGACATGCAGGTGTCATGGCTTTTGTATAAGAACAAACAATTCTGTATATGCATGTTTTTCAAGTGCATTCAAAATCTCCAGCAGGTTCCTTCACCTGTTGACTTCAATGTCTTTCAAAAGAAGCCCATAGTTATTTCTAATTGAAAAATTAGAAGGTGAAGCATATCACATCCTCATATTTTTTGTCTAAGAATTTCCTTGCACATGTTGGCTTTTTTGCAAGTAGACATGCAGGTGTCATGAGGCTTTTGTGTAAGAAAACAAACAATTCTGTATATGCATGTCTTTCGAATGCATTCAAAAACTCCAGAAAATTCTTCACCCGCTGGCTTTAAAGTCATTCAAAAGAACTAACTTAGGATAATCAAGAGAGAACAAATCTCCAAAGGAAAGCCCATTTTTGTTTCTCATTGAAAAACTTAGAAGCTAAAGCATATGAAATCTCCTCGAAGTATTAAGGATTAGAAACTACTTTATAATTTTATCAGGTAAAGTGTAAGTTTTGATACCTTTTTGCTGATGTTTTCTAGATGACCAGCTTAAACTCCTTTGGTCCTCAAGCTACAAGCATGATTATGTAAAATTTGATGTGCCCTGATTTTTGTGCATCTTAAATTTGACCTCTTTTTCGGAAATTTTGACAAAAGTGTATTCACTTTTGTTTAGGAAAGGTCCAGTGTATGAATAGGGTTAATTGGAATTGTGTGTGTTGGTGGCACTCAGGTACGTCGAAAAATAATATAACACGCCCCATATACGAAGGTTCAATGACAGAACCAGACTCATAAGGCTATACATTCTGTCCTCTATAACTGTTCCTTTTCAAAGAGCTAAAGAAACTCATCTCCTTTTAGTTTTCGTCTGTATTTACTTAATTCACTTTCTTAGAAGTCAAGTGCTCGTTTTAATAACCATCTGAATTATTTCACTAGTTACTAGTCAAAATTATTGAATGTATTTTCTACTCTAGTTTTTGATAATACTTTCTGCATGCACTCATAGTTAGCACTCTAATTTGCATATTCCTGGACAGGTTTAACTGTAGCTCATTGATTTCACTACTGTTTTGCTATGTGATTTGGCAGTTATTCAAGTGGTATGGGTGTTTATAAACTAGCTCGATTAGGTTCAGTTTGCTCTTTGTAATAGTGAAAGTGCAATAGAGACTTCATTAAGTGATACTACATAATGTTACCTTCGACAATGGGCTGATACTTCTTGGAGAATAGGTCGAATTCAAATTTTCCCAAAAATGTTTCTGTTTACTTTCAATTAACATAACAATTTGAAGCAGCTTTCAGGATCAGCAGAAGTTATGCCTATCCCTGACATTCATGAGCTCTATGTCAGCTAAAGAGATTGAAAACACAGTTCAAACTTTTTAAATCATGTTTTTGTTTTTGTTTGTTAGAACTGCAAATATTAAACATAATGTAGGGATACATTTAGGAGCTTTTTGATTTTCATAATATGCAGAATAAATACTCTTCATTCTACTTCTCATTTCACTACCATACTAACACTATGGTGCTCGCTCATAATCATCATCCTCTTCCACCCCCTTTGTTTTTGCTCATGTAAGATTTTGTTTTAATTTAGCCTCAACCAAATCTACATGACATTTTATTTCCAATTTGAGATAAAAACTTGTTTTGCTACTTTGTATATTGTGACAATATATTAACCTTCTGCAATGTAATATGTGTGCAAATAACATCAAAATTAAGGATTTCATTGTTTTTATAAAAGTGGTGCTTGAAGAATTTGGTGTGTGATGTTTCTATAATAACAAAATATGGAACTCGCTAGAATGAATGATGGTGTGTGATGTTTCTATAATAACAAAATATGGAACTCACTGCAATGAATGATTAGGTATGGTAAGTAATCTTTAACCTTTTCTCATGCTATATGAAAATTTTTGCCGGAAAGTACACTTACTTAAAGCCATGGAAGATCATTTCATGGTTCAACATTTTTTTCTACTATACCAGTTCAAGAACTCAATTAGAGTTCTACAATAAGCAACAACCACAAATAACATTGTCGAACTTGAAGCAACTTCTCTTCGCACCAACGCCAGGTCTCTCTCTCTTGGTAAGATCATTTTAATTTATTTTTGTATTATCTTTCTCTCAACTCATTAAGTAATTTCTTTCTTAATCAACGCATTTTGTAATTCTCATTGGATTTCCTAGTCCAACTTGGTAAATCCGTGTGATAAGAAAACAAATAATTAAGGATATCAAGTAGTTAGATTTTATAGGATTCCTTAAATCTTAATTAAACAATCTTCATATTTTCATCGACTTATCCCCAAGGACAATTTATGTTTCAATGGTGTTGAAAGTCAACTGTCCACTCAATCTGCCTTTTGAATGAATAACAAGATCGAGACTCCTCGAGCTTGATTTCCTCCTTAAGAGGGATTATTCTCAAGAGGCGTTCAAGACTTTCTTGTGCTCGACTTCACTGTAGGATGAATTACCTACCAAGGTCAAGAGTCTCTAATGCTCGACTCTATCCTTTAGTACCAGTGTTGATTGAACAAGATCGAGACTTACTTTTACTCAACTTAGCTTTAGGAGTATACTCGAATGAGGTCAAGAGGAACTAGGGCTGAACTCGGCCTTTGCAAGGGAATATGCTCAAACTAGGTTGAGACTCGCTCGAGCTTGTTTCTACCCATAGATGAAATGCTCTATAACGAGGTTGAGATTTTAATTAGACTTGGACTTCGAAAAATTAAGCTCAAACAAAATTGAGAGTTACTTTGGTTGGACCCGATGTGACGATAAATTATGCTTCATCGGGGTTTAGACAATCTCATCTCAACTCCCCATCCCTTATGATAAATCATAGTTGGTCGATGTCGAAACTCACTTGGGCTCAACTATGGTTTTGCAAGGGAATTATGCTTGAATGTGGTTGTGTCTCGCTCAATCTAGACTTAGCTCTTAAGATAAATTATTGTCGATCTAGATTGAGATTTACCTGGGCTAGACTCGATTCTTGGAGGGGATCGAACGAGGAGTTGTAGCTGCCACAATTACATCTACGTTAATGTAGCCGTTTTCATGTGTGGAAAGTGATTACTGGCCGGCTGTGGACTTTTGAAGACCATATTTTTAACATTTCTTTGTTTATCAACATTTACTCAATCCTAACTCTTGTTTGCATAGCAATCAGATCAACCTTGTTGCTTTCTTCTGTCTTTGGTTTCTTTCATCAAAATATAAAGTGATCTGTAGCATGCTCGAATGTGACACTATTCCATCTGGAAGGGTAATACTGCATCAGGTGAGTTCAATAAAGCATTAATTTGTTACATTAATACAAAGTAGCAAACTATCTCGAGATAAACATTGCAAAACACTTTCAAAAAATTCTAAAGAGATATGGAGATGCAAATCAATGGGGGAAAGAAAGTTTGTATCTCAGGAAGGTAAACAGCAGCTGCTGGCCTGCTGCTTATAAGAGCTGGGGAGGTCGGTGAATGTTATGGGCAAGGGCAAAACAAAAAATGGTACACATCTTGTGGCTAAATTTTTTCTTTTTTCAAGCCTTTTTTCCTTGACTTTTAACATTTTTTTAGTCCAGTTATATATACTTACTAGTCACAAAGACATTGGGTAAGTAATTTACTAATTAATGTGTTGCTTCTCATGGAAACTTAGCCCCCTGTTTGGCCTTCATTTTCGAAAATTTATTTCTCCTCAAACTCATTTTTTTTTTTTGGTACCCAGGTATCCCAGCTTAGCCAGACTAATTTCCTGGACCACCAGCCACCGGTCCCTCAGTAACTAGCCTCCGTAAACCGCGGGTTATGCCCAAGTTGACCAGGGTTCAAGCACCCCTTGTACTCCTGGCCCCAAGGGAGCCTTCCTCCATGGTTATTACATCACCAAGCTGCTCCAGCNGGTTCAAGCACCCCTTGTACTCCTGGCCCCAAGGGAGCCTTCCTCCATGGTTATTACATCACCAAGCTGCTCCAGCCAATATTGATTATTACATCACTCAGCTACTCCAACCAGGAATCGAACTCCCCACCCTGAGGTTGCAAGCCCAGCAATGCACTTCCTTTGCCAACTCGATCAAAGTTCTAGAAAAGCATAAGCGGTTGTAGACAACAATGGCAATCTCGTAAGTGACTTTTCTTTGCAACCACTATGAGGTTCTCTCTATCAATTCTTTTTCTTCTCTTTTTTTCTGTTGTCTTAACTCATTTTAGTAAAGGGACAAATACACATGATAATATAAATGATTGAACTTCATATCTTTTAAATGGATGCAACTAGTATTCATAAAATCCTAATTCATATTCATTCCACTTTGAAGTTGTTCATCGAAGCACATTAAATCATATTTAATAATTATAAAGCAAAGATAGTTGAGCCTAACTAGTATTCATAAAATCCTAATTCATATTCATTCCACTTTGGAATTGTTCATCGAAGCACGTTAAATCATATTTAATAATTATAAAGCAAGGATCGTTGAGCCTAAGCAAGTTTAGCCTCCTAAAATAATATGTCTTAAGGATGGCTCAAACATGAGCGAGCAACAATCTCTTTCAAGCATAATTCCCTTTAAAGGATCGAGTTGTCCTCATTTGAGCACAATTCCAAGTCCAAGTCGAGCCCCAAGTGTGTCACAATCTTTGTTCGAATGGAAATCCTCCAAAGGGAGTTGAGACCATATGCTTCATAACACTAATTGAAATAAATTATTGGGAAAATTGGAGTCGCCGTACCAAATCTTTCATTTTTTTGCAGACTTTGCCCAAACCTTTGATTTGTGCCACCAACGGTACCAAACCTAAACAATTCGCAGCTACAGTACTCATTGACTGTTTCCATCCGTTTGACCACGAAGCCAAGATATGGGTGAATGTACCTATTTCGTGTGGTATGACCCTCCTATATGTGAGAGATCTAGAGAGCTGATTCCAAATCTATTACGGGCAAAGAGGGAAATGGAAGCTGAAATCAGCAACCTCCAATCAACAAGACCAAATCTGTAGAAGACATGTTCAGCTTTATGTGTGGTGTGTTTGTAAAATTGGTTTGTACCTAGGTATTTCTGTTGGGTTTGTAGGATGGATGTTTTTAGCATCAGAAATTTAGGCGTTTGGGGTCGACCGTGTGATGTGCCATTTTCCTTCAAATGAAGTGCCCATTTTTGACTGTGCCACTTTTCACACATCTATTGTCTCTAATTTTGTTTAATAAGAAGTTAAAGTTTGCAGCACGCAACCAAACGTTTCGTATTTAGTGCATCAGAGGTACCAAACATTTGTCACAATTGTATAAGAGGTACCAAACATTTTTCACACAAAATTTCGCTGAAAACCACCTCACGCCAGTGTAATGCAATGAATTCAACATTAACAATTCAGAAAAAAAAATATAAAATAACAAGATTTGCTGCATATGCTTTCAATCTCATTCCACATTTGAACAAGTACATCATTGCCAAAATAATTACAGTCCACTTTACAAAATCATTTGATAACATTGACAAAATAAGTTCACTTCTCAGCAAAAAAAAAAACGTAAAAGGAGAAAACACATCGTGTTCAAAATTTCGATCCTTGAATCTTGGTCTTCTCCAGCCTTGACTTTGAAGTTGTTCCAAATGGTGTTCTTTTCTTCCACTTTGACGCACTTGAAGTTGTGTGCTTGCTTCTGCTTCTTGTTGTGAAACTACCTTCACCAGGCAACGGTCCCTTACAGCTTCTTTTGTATTCCAGATCTCCCGCATTGTTTACATGTCATCTTCAAGCCACTCCGTCCCAACTTCATTTCTGCAGGTGGCTCCGTCTGTGACCTTTTTCTCACTTTTTTTTTTTTGGTCTGCTACCTATTTTTTCTTCTGCAGTTCATTTAAAGGGTGCTTTCCCAGCTCTGGCCACATAGGTTGGATTACTGGGGAGTAACACATGAGGTATTTTTCCTTGCTGTAACAGGGATCGATGTAGTCATATATGCTTATTTCCCTTAATAGCATGCCGATATTGCATGGGGACATGGCATTCTAGTCAGCTGCCATTTTCTGCATGCGCATTCATGTTTTGTCAAATCAACACTCCACCTCAATCCATCTCTCCTGGTTATCTCGAACTTATGACTACCTACGTAGTCTGCCTTATTTCGCCTCACCCTTAGCATTCTCAATGATTTTCATTACCATAGGCTCAGATGCATGATCTCACCTCTGTGTTGATTCTCTTTTCGCATTCATCTTATCATTTATACGTCTTATTGTTTCCAGCGTAGAGATGATGGGCTTCTCTCTAACAACAACAACAATGGAAGAATTGAATGCCTCGTACAGGTTATTCAAAAGAATGTCACATTTGGAATGATCTTCAAAATGGGATCTACTCCCAGTGCGGTTTCTCATTAAACCAGTTGTAAGCATCTTCATTAACGTCTTTCAACCAATTCATCACATTCTTCCAATCAGGCACAGTTTTGGCCCTGGCTGCAGCCCAAAACAAGCTCTTAAGGGTCAGTCATTTGTGTGCCAAAGTGAAATTACTGTATAGTCTTGCACAACACCTATGCTCAGCCCCTTCACATAATTGACTTATACAATCCACTAAACCCTTTTGTTTATGCATCCCTATGTCATCAACCAACAACTGTATTGAACCATTGTCAGTTTGTTTTGTTTTCAGCATCAACAACTGCCATGCCATAACATACAATTCTCGAGATCAATTCCTATAGCTGCCAGCAACTGTCCACCTTGTACAAACTTTATGAAGCAACCATCCAACCCAACAACTGGTCCACCTTGTACAAACTTTATCCAACCTTTTACAAGCCCCTAAACAGATATACAATCTCTTAAAGCTAAGACCTGACCCTTCAATCTGCACTATACTATTAGGATTTGTTCTCTTTAACTCCTCTCCATAATCCCATAGAATTTTGTACTACTCAACTACAATCTCATGCACCACTTTTGCACATTTGGATCTTATCTTGTAGAACTGATGCTTTGAAATCTCATACATGCAATCTTCTTTCACCATTTCTACAAAACTGTTCATTGGCATAAGACTTAAACTTTCTAATGTATTTTTTTGTCAGGTTATAAGTCTGATCCCAATATGCCAATGAACAGTTTTGTAGAAACGGTAAAAGAAGATTGCATGGTATGAGATTTCAAAGCATCAGTTCACCAGAGCAACTAGAAGAAACTGAAGCACATGTTGACACTGAAACAGATGAATATGAAGAGGGTTATTTGAAGGATTTCCATGACTCGGAGTATGAGCATGAAGAAAATATACCCATAGATGATGATGATACAACCACAGGTTTCAGGTTGAGTGAAGGGAGGATTGATATAAATAGTGGAAGGAGTGAATATAATGGTGAGGTAGCTCTTCAAGAAGAAGTAAAATTCACTCAACCTGAAACCAGAAGAAACTGAAGCACATGTTGACACTGAAACAAATGAATATAAAGAGGGTTATTTTCATGACTCGGAATATGAGCATGAAGATGATGTACACAGGTTTCAGGTTGAGTGAAAGGTTTGAGATTGATATAAATAATGGAATGAGTGAATATGATGGTGAGGTAGCTCCTGAAGAAGAAGTTAGAACAGATTATGACGACTCAGATGAGTTTAGGAGCTTATCCGGTGACAATGAGGGTGATAGATCATCTATCAGGAGCATGAATGAGTGCTAGTTTGGATGATCCAAAGTTCAAGTTAAGGATGAAGTTTGATAAGGTTCTAAGGGCTGCAATTTTTCAGTACTCAGTTAAAAATTCCAGGCAACTCAAATATGTGAAAAATATGAAAACACAGCTGAGAGTTAGATGTCAGGAAAACTGCCCTTGGGTGCTATATGCATTCAACATAATAGGGTGAATGGAGGTTATCTGACAAAAAAATACATTAGAAAGTTTAAGTCTGATCCCAATATGCCAATGAACAGTTTTGTAGAAACGGTAAAAGAAGATTGCATGTATGAGATTTCAAAGCATCGGTTCTACAGGACAAGATCCAAATGTGCAAAAGTGGTACATGGGATTGCAGCTGAGCAGCACAAAATTCTATGGGATTATGGAGGGGAGTTAAAGAGAACAAATCCTGGTAGTACAGTGCAGATTGAAGGGCGTCCTAGCTTTAAGAGATTGCATATCTGTTTAGGGGCTTGTGGGGGTTTTAAGGCTGGATGTAGACCAATTGTTGGGTTGGATGGTTGCTTCATAAAGTCTGCACAAGGTGGACAGTTGTTGGCAGCTGTAGGAATTGATCCTGAGAATTGTATGTTCCCCATAGCATGGCAGTTGTTGATGCTGAAAACAAAACAAACTGACAATGGTTCAATACAGTTGTTGGTTGATGACATAGGGATGTATGGTTCTAGACCTTGGACATTCATTTCTGATAAACAAAAGGGTTTGGTGGATTGTATAAGTCAATTATGTGAAGGGGCTAAGCATAGGTATTGTGCAAGACATTTATACAGTAATTTCACTTTGGCACACAAATGACTGACCTTTAAGAGCTTGTTTTGGGCTGCAGCCAGGGCTAAAATTGTGCCTGAGTGGAGGAATACGATGAATGGGTTGAAAGACGTTAATGAAGTTGCTTACAACTGGTTTATTGAGAAATCGCACTGGGAGTAGATCCCATTTTGAAGATCATTCCAAGTATGACATTCTTTTGAATAACCTATGCGAGGCATTCAATTCTTCCATTATTGTTGCTAGAGAGAAGCTCTACGCTGGAAACAATAAGACATACAAATGATAAGAATGAATACGAAAAGGGAATCAGCATAAAGGTGGGATCATGCATTCGGGCCTAGGGTAATGAAAATCTTTGAGAAGGCCCAAGTTCGAGATAACCAACAGAGATGGGTTGAGGTGGAGTGTTGATTTGACAAAACATGATGTATGCAGAAAATGGCAGCTGACTGGAATGCCATGTCCCCATGCAATATCAGGCATGCTATCAAGGGAAATAGGCATATATGACTATTGTTACACCTATAAATTACGTAGCATGTTTAGACTAGCATCACTATTAGCATGTTAGGGCCAGAGCTGGGAAAGCACCCTTTGAATGAACCGCGGAAGAAAAAATAGGTGGCAGACCAAAAAAAGTGAGAAAGAGGTCAAGACGGAGCCACCTGCAGGAATGAAATTAGGACGGAGTGGCATGAAGATGACGTATTAACGATGCGGGGGATTTGGACATAACAATGTTATCAAATGATTTTGTAAAGTGAACTGTAATATTTTGGCAATGATGTACTTGTTCAAATGTGGAATGGAATTGAAAGCATATGCAGCAAATCTTGTTATTTCATATTTTTTTCTGGACTATTAATGTTGATTCATTGCATTACACTGGTGTGAGGTTTTCAACGACAATAAAGGTTTAGTACTTTTATTGCAACTGTGACAAATGTTTGGT
>CAIGRS010338520.1:0-13488 GCA_903798395.1 Fraxinus floribunda
ATGTTGATTTATTCCTTCAATTTGATCCAAGATCCAAGTATTTCCGGGCTCAGTTTATCTCAAATCCACACCACAATCAACCAATCAATCACAAGCCAAACACTTTCCCCGAACTCTATGGTTGCTCCAATTTGATAGCCCACAAAGGACTAAAAGGTGAAAAGGTTGCAAATATATTTTTAATTAATAAAATTAAATATAGAGAATATTACTTATTTTGATAATAACATTCATTTCATGATCGAAATAAATAAGTTATTAACTCACAGTATAAATAAATAATATATGAAAAAATACATTAGAAAAAATTTAATTACTTTGAAACTTAGTCAAACATGTGGCATTTCATACTGTTCAAATGTCATTTATCTATAATAATAATAATAAAAAATTTATATAATAAACTAATTTGATTATAAGTTAACTCTTTAAACTTAGATATCTATGTGTGTGCGAAATAAAATACCTAATTTGGTAACAAATTGTTTGTATATCATGAATACGAATAAAATAAATATATAATTGTTGTAAAGTCTTAAACTAAATTTGTATAATTAACAATGGGCTTGGGTTGGGAATAAAGTTAGGTTAGGAGGAAATTACACTATTTCCTACTTTTCAAAATCCATATTCTAAAATCAAATCTAAAATTTTAATTTTCAAAAATTAGACATTTTTTAATTAGATATATTATAATTACATACATTATAATTACATAATATAATTACTCAAACCCACCATAATATAATTACCCAAATCCTAATCAAAACAATTTCATCCCAATTTTCTCCCTCTTCTCTTCGTCTCTCTCTCTCTCCCTTCTCTCCACTCTCCGCCGCTCTCTCTTCTCACTCTCCACTCTCATCCCTCTTCGCCGAAGCCCATCCTCCACGAGACAACGCAAGTATTTCTTTTTTCCATTATCACTTTTCTCCTCTCTTCACCCGTGTCTCTCTCTACGCTCTCCCTTAGATCGTCGTAGCAGCCAAGTGTGTCCACCCCCGATGCCACATTTGGTCGCTGTTGTACAGTGGGGACTGTTGAGATTTGAATTTTTTAACTTTCTGGTCAGTTTGTTTTTTTTTCCTAAGTTGTATTGTTGAAGCAATTTATATGTTGCTATACTGACTTTGTTTGTTGAATTAAAATTTATTTTGTACAGTTTATGTGTTTTCTTTTGACTGATCCAATATTGTTTTTGTTTTATTCTATCTTCTGTGGTTGTTTCAGGATCTCAGTTTCTGGGTTTTGAATTTTGATGTATAAAAGCTTATAAAGTCTAGCTCTGTATTATTGGGGTAAAGTTAAAGAAGAGATTGAAGGATTATCTTGATTTGAAATTGCAAGATTTTGGGATTTGGATATATAGATTTATCTATATTGAATAGATGGTCTTGGATCAAAATTTCAAGAGTTATAATGCTAGGGCATCTGGAATCAAATATGATAACCAAGCTGTTTCAGTGTTTTGAGATCCAAATAGGATTAACAATTTGTTGGGAGTGTATATTGTTGGTGGTGTTGTGGTGCTATCGTGGTAATGGCGGCGTTGGGATAGTGTATGTGACCAATTATTTGGTTGATTTGTGACCAAATATTGGTGATGGATCGAGATCGAGGGTGAGATGTTTTGGTGTATGTGACCAATATTGGTGGAGTATTTTGCGGCAACAGTTGTGACGCCGATACGATACTGACGGTGGTCATGGAGTGATGTCACCAGTGTTGGTTTCAGTCCCCAATGACTTAATCTGTGACCTATAAACAACATGTGACCAAGAAATAATATGTGATTTAAAATCCGACAATTTGTGACTAAAAATTAATGTGACCTGTAATTTTTTTTATCCGTGACCAACAAAATAATTTGTTACCTATAAAATTATTGATTGGTGACATCCAAATAATCCGTGACCTATAAAATTTTTGATTTGTGACCGATAAACAAATTTGTGACCTATAAGATTTTTGAACTGTGACAGTAAAATAATAAAATAATTTGTGATGTATAAAAATTATAATTTGTGATCGAAAAATAATATGTGACTGACTAAATTGTGAGTATGTGACCATATTGTATAAATCTGTAACTTTAATATGTTTAATTAATAAAATTTATAATTAATCAATTAAGTCATAAATGAATTTTAATAAAAATCTGATTTGTGATATAAATGAGTGGTAACCAATAAAATCTTGGATTTGTCATCGATGCATAATATGTGATCTAAAAATTGTTACTGTGACTCACAATTTATTAGCTGTAATTGAGTTGTAATCAATAAAAATGTTGATTTTGTGATCGATGAATAGGTCGTGACTTATAAAATTTTTATCTGTGATCGAGAAATGCCTATAAAATTCTTGATGCGTCGACGGAACGATCATCAGCATAGTCGCCGAAGCAGTTATCAATCGGAGAAATCACCGAAATAGTTGTCGGAATCAGAGTAGTCACCGGAGCTGTAGGGGTGGTGGAGGTGGGATGGGTTAACTATATGTGTGTGTGTGTGTGTGTGTGTGTCAAATATCTGATTTTAGAAATTTGAAAGTTGTTTTTTTTAAAAAAAAAAATAGTATATAGTAAAAATTTGAGAAATGAGTTTTTCCCAAATAATAATTCGTCATGTAGGTCTGTATATGTGATTAATTTTGTATAAATATTATCTTAAAGTTAAGCCCGTTTAAAGTGATCTAATAAGAAATTTAAGTTATTGAACTTCGTGCATTTAACTAAAGTGTGTGCTAAATATATGTAGAGACTAGATCCATTAGAATTGTATTTGACGATGAACCAAATACATATGAAAATATAAATAGTTTTACGATAATCAATTCATATGTGATTCTCATTTTTTGTGTAATCACGTCAACACAAAAATATAAATGAAAACGTATTGAAGAGGAAGATCCAAAATCCACAATAAAAAATAGGAAATTAATAATAAAAAATGAGGAATCGAGAAGATCAAGATTATGGAGTAAGAAGTCAAAGTCAAACTTGAAGAGATTGCAATTGATCTTAAGATTCAAGATCGGAAATCAAGATTCATTAATAAAGAATCATTACCAATGAATTAAGTTATGTTCCGTATTTAATAATTCTAATAGTGATTTAACATAGAAAATATTAACAATAAAGTAATTAGGTTTTTTAAGTTCTTAAAATTTAGAGTTCATAAAATTCTAACAAAGCAATCTCATATTTTATTTTATTGGTAACATTATTGATAACATTAGTCCCCTTACTTCAAACTCTGGCCCTGTCCATGACAACTTGCATTATAATATACTAGTGGACTTAAGTCATTAATAATCCAAAACCATTTTCAAACCTATTTATATATGCAACTGAGATTTAGATAGAGCTTTAAGGTGGGGCAGTTGGAAAAATTCAAATGGTCCATTAAGTCTCCATCAAAGGATGATTTCTTCAATTCTATCGCTCATTATTTGGGCACCCACCTCAGCTTTTTTGTCGGCCTTTTGTCCTCTCTTAACCCACCCTTCCCCCTCCACCCAACATGCACACTCATCTTCGTTGAAAAGTTTCTTTATTTTTTGATTTTTTTTCTGAACTTCTCATTTATTGTGATTAAGACCACTAAGGGTAGATCTAAAGGTCATTAGACGTATATTTATTTGTTTTTGTTTGCTCACTGAAAGTAAGGTTTTCGTACCCTCCTAAATCCTGCGTTTTCATGTTCTTTATTGATAAATTGGTATAGAACCATACATACCAAACGTAAACTGCCATGATTTGTAAGAAATTTATCTATAAGAATGTTTTAGTGAGGAAATAAGGTAACTACTTGAAAACATTTTTTTTTTAATAACCGTCGATGTCCGGGTCAGTTTGCACGCACCTCGACTAATCCCACGAAACCATGAAGTTTACGGCCGAGTACAACTACTTGAAAACTATTCCTCCATAGTTCTTGAAATATTTTTAGGCAAATTATCCCATGAAATTTGATTTTCCCTAAAAGAACATATATATGATAATATTTAGATGTATGGTGAGGAGTTTGAACAATCAAAAATCAAATCCTTTAGAGTTTAGAATCATTAGAAAAGACATTCAATAAAGCAAAAGGGAAGATGGTGTAATATATGCTTTGACAACAGCTTTAAAAGTTCAGATGCCATGCACAGATATTAGACTTTCCTTTCCATCCCACTATTAATTAATTTGTATCATATAGTAACAAAATTAACCTATTTCCTTCTCTCGATGAGCTGAAACCAAATCTCTTATTTTGTGTGGACTAACAGTTCGATAGATCTAGTTCATAATTGAGAATATTCACTGCTAATTAAGGGTCTGTTTGGGTCGAATTAAAATTTGATTTTAATTTAAATTAAAGTCAAACAATCAATACTAACATTTTTTATGGGTCTCACATCTTTTCAACCACACTTTTCAAAAACTTCTATCACAATTCATTAAAAATCTAATTTTAATTCCCACCAAACACCCTCTAAAGTTCTGATTGAGGTTGGATCGAAGCATAGAGAATTTGTTTCATATGCTTTTCTTCTTCGAGCTTTTCAGAGACCCTTTTTTAGATAAGTGAATTCCGTGTTTAAAAGGCATTGTGTCTTTCTTGGAATTTCTCTTTTTCCACAGAAGAAGAGGGAGTTGTTTTAGACATTTCATTTAATATTAATACAGTTACACACAAACAACCAAACACGATACTAAATTAATACCTTGGAATTGGATATATACAAGAGAAAAAAGACTCGAGTGGGAAACGACAATAAATTAGGAATCTAGAATTCCTCCATTCATCAAGAGTCAAAAAGCAGAAGCCCACCACAATATATACAAGTATATTTACTATCACTCTCAAGAGAATTAAAAATATTAAATTCCTTCTAGGGTGATCGAGTTGGTGGAGCAGGTGAACACTAAGATCGAAAGTTACGAGTTCGAATCCCCTGCCAACACCTCCTCTGTCGAGTCCGTCGTACCGGACTTACATAGTACGATTTACATAGAGCGAGATTTACCCAATGCACACTCACCGATAGCGACTGCGATTCCTATGTCGACCAAAAAAAAATATTAAATGATATTTTATATATAATTTTAAGTGATATCATTGACATGGAACTCGGGTTCATTTCAAAAGGTTAACGTATTAAGTAGGATAACTCAATTCCTACTAGTCGATGTGCATTTTTTCGCAGACAAAGGTTCAAAGGCAAACAAATAAAATATGGAGTGTGATTAGTACAGTCAAAACAAACACAATCCCTTATTTCTCTTTTCCTGATCCCATCATCTATAAAGTAAAGCCAACACACAAACCACTCAAAACATTCTTTTCTTGCATCAAAAACAGCTGCAGACAAAGGAGCTGAAATATCTCTACCTTAAAGACATCCAATTGCTTTTTTTGCAACTTTTTTCTTCGTACGAATTCATGGATACTTCTCACTGGACGCAGGTGCGTAGACTTCTCTGTAGTCTCAACATTCTCTTGCAATTTTTCCGAGTTTTTATTTCTTTCTGAGATGCAGAAGAAGACTGCCAGTTTCAAGACTGAATTATGTATTTTATACAAATTAATGAGATTTAACAGGAATTCCTTAACGTTCTTTCATTTTATTTTGGAACTTCGATTAGAGTTTCAAATAGTTTATTATTAGATGAAAGCACTGCACTTTTGTTTCTTCCACTTTTTGCATGTGGGGTAATCAATAAATTAAGCGAAAGGATTGAGAAAAAGGTATTCTTCCATATTATTCTAAATTTGTTTCATCTTTTCAATTTCAATATAGGATTCTCAGAATCATAGTTACCCAGTCATGTCGGTCTCATATAATTTTCTCTAACGATATGTTTGCTATGCTACATAATTAGACAGTATTGAACAGTATAATAGACAGGATTTTAGCTTATTTTCCAGTTGGATTTCAGGAAATTGGAGTGGAAAAATCCATGGCAGAAATAGCTGCAAATACATGCTCAAGGCCAGTAGTCGAGAAAAAGGTGAGGCCACAAAATGAACAAGCTCTAAATTGTCCAAGGTGTCATTCGACGAACACGAAGTTTTGTTACTACAACAATTACAGTCTTACTCAACCAAGATACTTCTGCAAGACTTGCAGAAGGTACTGGACAGAAGGTGGCACCCTCAGAAATGTACCTGTGGGTGGCAGTTCGAGAAAGAACAAGAAATCTACATTAAGTTCATCATCATTATCAATATCAACATTCGATTCATCCCATAATAAACTTCCTGATCTGAACCCTCCAATTATCTCTCAGTTTTCTGATCAAAACCCTAACGGGCAAGATCTTAACTTAGCTTTTTCTGCAGCTCCACAACAGTTCTATCATGGTACTGTTCCTCATTTTCTTGGATTTCCTAAGATTGAGAACAGCAATAACTCTTCTTCTTCGAATCCGGTTTCGGCCATAGATTTGCTAAGGACTGGAATAACTTCAAAGGGATTGAATTCCATTTTTCCTACACCAAATGTGGAAACTAATGCACTTCTTGCATCAGGTTTTCCAGTTCAAGAATGCAAACCAGCAGCCATTGGTTTTTCCTTAGATGGAATTAGGCCTACATTTCAACGACATTCGGGCACGGACGCAGTCAATAATCAGATCAACAAGGGACACCATAACTCAAATGGATACTGGAATGGAATGTTAGGTGGAGGATCTTGGTAAAAAGAAGAACAAGCACAGCCACCCTTTTTTCTTTTCATCTTTCTCTTTGTTTTGTCGATTTTCTTTGTTCCTTTTCATGGTTGGTTATTTAGTTGTATGGAGTTGTTTAGAACTAACATATTTACAAGATTTGTATGATTTTCTTTTCATTAATTTCTTCCTCATTTCACTCTTAATCATCCCATTATTATTGGTTTCCTTCAATTCCTCTTATCAACAGTACTCCTAGCTTTAGCTAATCCTAGGTTTTATATTTTATGATTAATTTGTTTGAAATTGTGAGGCAAAACATAGAAAATAAAAAAATAAAAAATAAAAAATAAAAATCTTTCATTCTATACACTAATAGTCTAGATTTGTAATACCATGGTCTATTAATTCACATTAATTGTCACAAACCTTGAATTTTTCTTCATTGATACTTCACATAGTCCACTATGTATGCTGTCATCAAACAAAAATCTAACCTAATCAATTTTTATATATCCACTGAGTGTGAATGGCCTAAACACTTTGGCTATGTATGGTACGTAATCTAAATCATAATCAAACAATCAATATTAATCATATCTTTAATGGTTCTTACAGCTTTTCAACTACACATTTCAAAAATTTCTATCATAATCTCCTAAAAATCTAATTTTAATCTCCATAAAACACTCTCTTAATTTTAGTATTCATCTAGAGCCACGTGGGTCCGAATAGGGGCCGACAAGGCCGATGTGGCCCCGTCTCTCGACCAAAACTCAAACGCTTATCTTCCACCGCACGTTATTAATTCAAACACAGAATATAAAGTTTGAAATGTGATGTACATATGTCACGTCAGTTTGGAGGGTCCCGTCCCTATAGACATTTCTTTAGGCGAATGATCACCTCCACTAATTCTATTTTGGCCGACAATATTTCATATTAATTAGTATTTAAATAAAAATATAATATTAAACCCACGTTTGGTACACATTAAAATTTTTCTTTTTTTTTTCAACCACACATTCTTCATCAATCTACTATTCCAGAATACATTTTTCCAAAATAATGTGGCTCAAACACACACTAATAGTAACGATAAATAAAAAGAGGCACGAAATCTTGATTATGGTTGGGGTCTCTTAGCGAGATTTACAGTTGTCCATCCTGTTTTATCCTAGCAATTCGCAATTTATACAAAGACGAATTCATGATCGGACTATAAAATGAGTTATTATGTAGACAAAAAATAAATTTAATCGTAAAAAAAAATATTTTACAAGAATTTTTTTTAACACTAAAAATATAGGGTATTTCCACTTGTACATCAAGTGACGTACATAATGGGCTACACCCCTCTCACATGGGGGGTGGGAACCATTGTATAAAATATTTTTTTATTCAAGCGGGTCCCATCTCCATGTGAGGGGGGTGTACACCCCGATGTAAAATGTGATGTATCCCAAGCATTACTAAAAAATATATAACGGACAGGGGACTGAACCGGGCCAATCCCCTTTAAATCCGTCCCCGATTTTATATTAAACGTGTCATTTTAATGAAAAAGATTGTTTTCATTTTTCGTTGGTGCTGATAAAAGTAATAGATTTTTGAAATCTTTGTCCTTCAACAATTGGAGCGACAAATCCCTATTTTTCTGCTAAGACTGAAATGTCACGAGCATCTTCAATACAATCTATAGATAATAATTTAAGCAACAGACATGTTGAAAGACTTAGCCTCGATTTGACGACCTTGAAAAAGAGTGTTTTACACAGTAAATTTTTTAGCACGGTAAAATCATTAATTGACATTTGAAAAAGCAACGACAAGGTTGAACAAAAGTCAAAAAATCCACCCGTTTAAAATACTAATTTCCCTGTTTGCCCTTCGTTTGTTACTAAAAATTCCTTATATTAGGGGTAAAATTGGAAGGTACGTATTACAACATTAAAAAACAATGGTTTGACATGAAAGATGCGGGCCCTATTTACTGTCGCCAAATAAATTTGTGTGGATGATTAAACTATGACATTGATGTCTAAGATTATCTCTAAATTCTAATGCATTGTATATTGTCTATGTACTTAAAAGATAGACTCGATGACTAATGAATTGGCCTCCTACCAAATACTAATGCCTGCATGTCTCTTACCTTACCTTAGAAAAAAAATAAAAAATTAAGCCCTGTTTTGTTTGAATAAAAATTAATTTTTTATTAAAAAAAATGATGAAATCTGTATCTCAAAAATGGTTAATTTCACAAACAATCACTAAACTTACTTAAACATTATAAAACGGTCAGTAAAGTTTAAAACTTGCAGAAACAGTCGCTGAGGTTTCATACGCTTTCACAAACGGTCACTGAAATTTTAATTTGTTTCACAAATGGTCATTGAAGGACCGTTGTGATTTTAATTCAAACTTAAAGAACCAAAACACATGAAAATAGAAGATTGACCACCTCAAATGCAAATATCTTGCTATTAAGTGCCACATTTAGAATAAATTAGATGGAAATTGTAAAATTGATAATTTAATTCTCGTTCTGCCTATATACGTACAAGTTCATAAATTTAAATATGAGATATAAATATTTTTCTATATTTTTGTATAATTGTGTATAGATTTCTTAGCTTTTAATGCACTTTTATTTATTTTAGTTCACATAAAAATATAGTATATTCTTGTTTAAAAGTAATTGACCAATAGCAAGAAATTTGTACTTGAAGTGATCAAGTTTCTATGTCTACGTATTTTGGTCTTTTAAATTTGAATTAAANGTATTCTTGTTTAAAAGTAGTTGACCAATAGCAAGAAATTTGTACTTGAAGTGATCAAGTTTCTATGTCTACGTATTTTGGTCTTTTAAATTTGAATTAAAATCATAACAGTCCTTCAGTGACCGTTTGTGAAAACGCATGAAATTTCAGTTACCGTTTCTGCAAGTTTTAAATTTCAATGACCTTTTTGTAATTTTTATGGAAGTTCAATGACCGTTTGTGAAATTAACCCATCTCAAAAACCGATAAAAGTTGTGAGTTTGAAGAAAAAAATTGAAGGCCAAATATGGACCAAATAAAATAGTAAGGAAGAGAGGAAATTTTTATCATCTAAAACACAAAATTCAAGATTGGGTGTAATTGGTTGAAAATGAAATGCCATTCTAATTCGAAAATTGCAATTGTACGCTTGACTTTATTACCCTAACCAAAACATCTCCATCAATTAGTCTGTACCCAGTCGTGCTTTAAACCAAATCATCATCGTGCTCTCTCTGATGCACTCTCAAATTGCTTAACACTTTCATCAAGCTCACACTTTCCGCTATGACTTACATACACAGTGTCACGAGCAGTTTCCTCCCATAAATGAGAGGGTCAAACCCATTGTGAAAATACCACTTTATGCAAATCACATAACATATCATAATAGTGCCAATGTTTTCAATTACTCGATGGCTAATACAAAACAGAAGTCCATACATATCGACTTAATCTTCGTAGGCCAGTCTAGTTTCCGAACATAATTAGCAACGCAGTATGCTCAAATATGCCAGCCAGTAAAGTCAGTGTAATCATAAAACTACAATAAAATTACCTTTACAAATATAACTCATTACATCTATTAGTTGAATTTAAAAGAAGCTAATAAGATAGAAGAGCAAACCACATTCTATTACAAACCAGATGTAAGTTTCAGTTTCGACTTCTATACAGGCATTACCCTTTTTGCAGGATTATGGGGATCAGACTTATATTTTTGTACAGCCATGTTTGATATGTCAGACATGCCCTTGATACAAAGAAGACTCAACTCACTGATCCCCATTAATTCCAAAGATTCGGACCTTATGCATATTCGGGAACTTGGCAACAACTAGAACAAGAACTGCAAGTGTGTTGAAGAAGAGCATTGGGTGTTGGTAGTCAGTTGTATGTGAGGCTATCAAGTAGCTGCAAACAGAGAAAATGGATAAAAATCATACAAGTAAAATTTAATGTGGATAATAAAACATAATGTAATACATATTAGAGAATGCCATACTCATCAATACAAGCAATGATTTAATTTTGGAGTTTATCTACTTTTACATAATTTTTTGTACATCAAGGTATCCACCCTCTCACATGAGAGTGGGACCTACTTGAATAAAAAATATTATCTCCAAGTGGGCCCCACCCCCATGTGAGGGGGTGGACACCTTGATGTACACAAAATTATGTACAAGTAATTTTGAGACTGAGAACAAGTACAAAATCAAAATGGAAAAGAATAAATTCCGTTTTTTCCTTCACCGCCAAATCACACATAAATCCAATTAATTAATTAATATATTCAAAAGAAAAGCAATTGATTACAGATTTAAAAATTGCTGACCCTTAATATGTTCGTTTCACTTTCTTGCATCTCAGTTCAAAACCAAACATTAGAAAACTTTTCCCGTGTATTCTTGGGTTATGATATATGTTTCAATAATTTAACTCCAACAGCCCAATCATATTAAAAGTACTTCAGAGTCATATTTTTCTTTTAATTTTCAGACAAAAACAAATGTAATTTTCCATAAATAGTTGCTCGCTTAAGAACAGTAAAGCTCTTTCTTGACTAGCAGATGCGCTGATGTCAAGTCAAAAAATAATTACCATGCACATAACTAATTGTAATAGTTTGTAATAGTTAAACGTATCATGCCACCACGCTGTGCAGGCAAAAAAATCCTTGGTCTATGTTCTCTAGCGAAAGGGGAGGAGGTTTGCCATCTTCAGATATTGCATTCTCTCTAAATATGGAGACAAACAATCCCTTAACCTCCAACACACACATCCGTCTCCATTCCCAGAAAGATAAGAAACGAAAAAAAAAAAGGAATTCAACAAGAAGCAAAAAAAGAGTACAAGAAGTAAAAGATGGACTTACAGCACCACAGGTACAACTGTTAGGAACTTTCTATTGCGGGTGAGCTGCTTTCCATCATCAATCTGCTCCCACCATGTCAACGTATTATAGATTCCCTGATCATCAGCAAAAGGAGTTCCCTTTTTCCAATGGAAAAAGTGATAAGTTACCTAATTGCAGAAAAACATATTCATGTTAATACAAAACCAAAACTGGATTAGCGTGAATGATGCGTAGAAAATGATAAAGACCTGTTTAACAATTTTATCCTCTAAAGAATTGTCTAATGGAAATCATTTCTTGGAATAGTTCATAAGAGAGAAATACATTCATAAATTTCAAGGATACATCATAGAGCGAAATATATGCCATCAAATAGTAGATGCTTGCTACTGAAGATTATAAAGGAAAAGCATGTCACATGTTTAGTACAATGTAAGAAAATGAAATATGCACAAACAATCAGGAAATAGAAATTAAGAACATGAAAGGAGGAGGATGATAAAAATACGACAGAGGAAAAATAGAGCATTAAATCTTTTAACTGCTAGTTATGTGAAAATCTCCATTAGATAAGGCTTAACAAATTACTAAAATAAGGAACAATTATTAAAGAAAGGACAAACTGACAACGGATTAGTTCAGTGATTGTACATAGAATCTATTGTAACTTAGATATACTCACAGATTCTCTAGCTTCTTTAGTCTAATGTACAATAAACTACGGCTAATATATTGCAAGTTACAAGGATTTTCAAAATTTAACATTCCTAGGATACATACATGAAGATATCACATAACAACAAAAAGGAAGACAACCATATGATTTTATTAGTCGGCAATATGAAACATAACAAATGTGAAGAGCAGACTGGCATATATTCTTGTATTTCGAGGGACTCAGATACGCATCACTCACCAGGTACGTGAATTGACATCAAATGGATCAACAGCTGCCATAGAGTACACAATCTATCAGACACTACTTTTAGTCCTGTGTGTCTAAAATTTATTTGGGAAGCTTAAAATTTTTGTGTTCATATGTATAATTGTCGCTATCTATAACAGAATAGGAGGTAATTTAATCTTCTAGCTGAGTTACATAAAAAGTAATAAAAAAAAAGGTACCTTGATTTTATACATGTTTCCATTTTGTTTTTGAAGAGCATATGGATTCATAAAACAAAAGGGAACTTCACCAATATATAATACACACAAGCCATAAGTATAACATGATACACATGAAACCTTCAAGTATTCACCATCTGAAGGTAAGGTTTGAATGCGTACAGGCCACTCCAAAAAAGGTCCGTATTATTTTTGGATCTAAATTTGCCTCCTGTTGGTTAAGAGTAACAGAAATTACCTAATTCCATGGCTCTAGTAGAGCCAAAACTCAAGTGATCTTGTCTGTAATATTATGTATCTACCCAAGAGGAGAAATTTCATATTTGTTTACAATATCTCAGCCATAAAGGATAGAATTTCTTGAGAGCGACCTGAGTTAGGCTTTCTCTGTTTTCTTGTTTATTGCATACTTTTATTCAGATACACTTAGTTGCTTAATAGAAGTTTTTCATTCACGGTAAAGAAAAAAAAGCCACAATAGTAACAATTGAGCCATTATTCACTAAGCCCTAAAAACACCAAGAATGGAGCCATATTTTTTTTCAAGGAAAAGTGAATTTGATGGCCGCAGAAATTCTTAGTAAAAATGCAAAAAACTCTTTGCTGGGATCAGATGGAATATTTACCATGCCCAACTCTCCATATACGATCTTCATGTGAAATTCGATGCAACCAACTGACACACAATGAGTCCATTTAAAACAGCTATAATGGGTATCTCGGAATTTAACAGTTAACAGGACACAGAAAAGCTTCAATTTTACCAATAATCCAAGAACAATAAAAAAAAAAAAAAAAAA
>CAIGRS010338546.1:0-14679 GCA_903798395.1 Fraxinus floribunda
TGGACATTTGTGAAAATATCCCTATAAACTATTATATACATCATCATATACATGTAGCACAACTGTTTTAACTCATACAACCACTTTGTACATTAATTGAGAAATGGACACGATATAAAGATTTAGTTTGCAACTGAGTGAATAAATCGGGGACTGATGATGAAATTTTCTCTTAATTTAAAATACATAAAATTCGCCCAATCAGGTTTCGGGTTTTATATGTTTTATTTCAGGGTTTTGATTGATAAACCCTTCGCCCCCTCTCACGGTTCTCTCTCTAAGCTCCATACACACAAACCAGAGCTTCAGCAACGTTCAGTCGTATTGAGAGAACGAAAACTCAGAAACAAACATGGGTTCAGAAGCAGGAATATACACAGACTCGACTAATTTGAAGTTGAGAGAGCTTCTAAAGGAGACGCAGCTCGACTATTCCCCGGAAAACACTAAAATCATCAACGACGTCGTTTCTGCCCTCAAAGAAGCCATCGATCAAATCCCCGAAGACCTTCAGGTATGTATTCTCAAGATTTCACTTTTAAGTTTTTCAATTTTTCGCTTTTTGAAAAAGTTACGATTTTTCTTTTTGTACTGCGTTTTTTTTTTTGTTTACGTAATTGATTTAATTTATGGGTTCAACTAGTATTTTTTGTAGGTTAGAGCTGAAATATTTTTTTTTTAATCTTTTATGCTTTGAAAAACAGTTTGCAATTTTGTTGTACTACGTTATGGGTTTAGTAATTGTTTTAATTGCGCCCTGGAATAAGGTTTTGAATGTGCTGTACTACTGTTTGTGTTCCTAATTGGTTTAATTTTATGGCGCAACAATTGTTGTAGGTTACAGCTGACACGGCGCCAGGATTTGTTAGAGACATTGGCGCTGATAAAGTTGAATTCAAGTTCAAGAAACCTAAGTCTATAGAAATCGGGGGCAGTTATTCATTTCAGTGCGCTGCTAAACCGGATGTACATGTTGATCTTTTTCTCAGATTACCCAAGGTATTTGTTTTGTTCTTTATTTGAAGAGGAAAGATTCAGCCATAGATTTTTTAAAAACAATAATGCAGACCCTGTTTCAGTTAATCCTGACAGTAATTATGTTGCATATTCAGGTTTTTATATTTGACACTGAATTGAAAATCTGCAGTATTGTGTAAGACAATAGAATTATGAATGTATTTTACAGGCTTCAATGTTTTTATACTGATGTAATTGTAATAGGGAAATGTTATATATTTTGAGGTACGATAGCTACCCTTTTGTCGGAGAACGGACTTACTTGTAATGTCCAAAGGACTTTACTGGTAAATCAGAAGTTATTCTGTTGACACATCTTTTTTGAAATGAAATAAAGGAACACCAATGAAAAGATATGAGTGGAGTTTAGCCACCGGACAAATTGAGACATACTCTGCCAACTATACTCCAAGATTCTTTATTGCTTCTCATTATTAGTTGGCTGATCGATTGCATAATACATGCCATCGAGATTTTCCTGTTCATTGTTATGAAATCTATTATCTCTACAAATTGTGCTTATGATTGACTTATATTAGTTGTATTAAGGATGTATTATGTATTCTTAGAAATGGAAAGTTGCAAGTTTGCAGTGTTATGATAAGATAATGCAAAAATACTCAAGTGAAACAAATAAAAAAAAAAAAAAACCGTCGAAACATTTATGTACCTGGCTCTGCTTAATGAAACCTACGTTGATGGGTGAAGATGATGAATTCACCAGAAACAGGAGATTACTAGGACATGGCACACTTTGACGCCCAATTCCTTGCTGCAGGACAATGGGAAATTTACTCTGACATGAGTCTAATTGTAACCTCTATGTAAGGCAAAAGTTGGGTCAATTTCACTTAAAAAAATGGGCTGAGTTTTTACCACACCGGAGAGTGGGGGTGTGTGTTGATGTAGGCTTTTGTTTGCTTTCTTTTTGGTGCCCTGCCCTTTGCTTTGCAGACTAAAGCCCATTTTTCCCCTTCAAATTTCTGTTAACAAATAAGGGACCAGTTCAGAGATGGGGTCCAGATTCGATGCATCAAGCCTATTGCCAAATCTAAAGAAATTCAAGAAAAGTTAGTCTTTGTATGGTTTAGTAAGGGAAGAATTAAGATGCCATAGGGGATAAATCTTGACTGGAGAAACTTTGGGAAGTTGATTTCTTATTCGTCGTAAATACCAAGTTTGAGGGAATACTTTACATTGTTCTCCTGGGCCTTATGTCCATGGTGATGCTGCAGTAATTGACATGGAGGGAGTATTTTTGGTATTACAGTACTATGCTTCTTACAAACAGTTAGAACTTGATTATATTTTGCTACCGTTTGGGTTTCATTTTCATCGCTTTTTTAAGTCAAACATTAATTTTAACCACACATTTTGTAGGACTCACAAAGTACCACCATTTTATCAACCACTCATTTCTTGAAAAAATAGAATTTTAGCAAAATAAAATGAAACCCTAATGGAGGCTGCGATTGTTGCAGTTGATGCTGAGCGATTTTAACTCATGCTTTTGTCCTATATCTAACATTTGCACGCAACTTTTTTTCTTGGCAGGAATGCTTCTATGAGAAAGACTATCTAAATTATCGCTATCATGCGAAAAGATTTCTGTACCTCTGCATCATCAAGAAATATGTTAAACTTTCTTCTATTAGTCAAGAAGTAAAATGGTCAACTTTCCATAATGAGGCCCGTAAACCTGTGCTGGTTGTCTATCCAGGTCTGTAGCGTGCTGAATATCACGCTCCTTTCTTTCTTTAAATTGGGTTGTTGATCTTTGGGCCAATCACTTCTCTGTCTGCATTTTTCCTATATTTTAGCTGCACGTCTCTCTGGAAATGCTGCTTTTTGTGTCAAAATAATTCCGACGTCGAAATCCATATTTTGTGTATCAAAGTTGAATTTACAGAGGAACAATGTTCGCTCACTAATTCAAGGTATTGGGAGTCGTTTTCATGATACTTACCAGCTTTTTTCTTGATTTTAATTGCTAACTGATTTCTGAACCTGCATCAAAATTTCAATACAGGGGGCGTTTTACAAGCTACACCCAAGTACAATTGCAGTATATTAGAGGACATGTTTCTAGAGGATAATTTCGAGTTTGTTAAGAGGACTTTTATGGGATGGAAAGAACTGGGAGAAGCATTGATACTGTTGAAAGTAAGATAGACAGTATGGTGATTGTGATTCTGTTCATGCAGCTCTGCTCTATTGAGATATAATGTCACGTTTTTGTGTCATGTTACAGGTTTGGGCTCGGCAAAGAAGTTCGATAAATGCTCATGATTGCTTAAGTGGATTTCTAATATCAATCATAATGGCATACCTTGCATCAAAATCTAGTAAAAATCGCATCAACAAATCAATGAATGTAATTCAGATTTTACGCATCACACTGGACTTCATTGGTATGTGGCTCTCTTATATATGTGCCTTATAGCTGCATTCATAATGATGAAATATGTTTACGTCACATTTTCTTGCACGTGTTCCATTGATGGACATAAATTTGATGTTGATTGGTATCAATGGCAGCGAAATCATGTCACCTGTAGTTATTACAGAGTTTAGGGTTGATTTAAGGTGTGGTGACTGAATACTTGCGGTACATAATGTCTTGCTGATTATTTTTTACTTAACAATTGGAGTTCCCCCAATTGTTAGATATTTAATCTTATTTTAGGATGAAGAAAAGGAAAATGTCACGGGTTTAATGATTGACATTTGACTCAGAAGTACCAAAAGGGATACATTTATTTCTGAAATGTTAAAACTATTATTGCTATTGATAAAATTTAGACAGGTATATCTTGATAGTCAGCGATGTGGTTTCCTTCTATCCTTATCGTCCTTGATTTTTCAGTTTCTTTAAATTTAATCTATGTATCAGTTGAGGTTGAAATAGTATTGAATTGGACGTACTGGTTAAAATGTTCAATGAAGTACATTTGTTGAATTAGTTGATTTCCATCTTACGTGGTTGATATTGGCCAGTAGATGAAGAGTATATGACAGTTGAACTAAACCAAAGAGAATATGACAATTGCATTGAACCTTTTTCTTAAGCTGACAACCGAATTCAAGTTGACTTTGTAACAATACGACTAGCTAATTGCTTTAAACCATACTCTTACTACATGACGTTGGAGTAAGTTAGAGTGGCAGTGCCAGTTGAATAATCTCACCTGACTAACTATATGCTCTTTCGGAAAGTTGTGTATAAACAATATTATTGTTAATTAGTGATAACTATCGGTCTATCACATTCATCTATGCAGCCAATTCAAAAGTATGGGATCATGGGATCTACTTTCAGCCTGAAGTTGAAAGCAACATTTCACATAAGGTATTGTCCTATGTTTCTGATCCTTTTCATGTTATTTTAAGAGCTTCATCGGCTTCTACCAGTGTATTGCTTCCATGCTTCTTTTTATAGCTAGTGTCTTCTGTAAGATCACGATTAGGGGGCTTTTATTGTCCGATTGATTTGGATTTTATTTCTTTGACTAATCTGACTGCTTGTCCTTGCAACAGAAGCACCTATTCTCTTTTCTTGAACTATTATGCTTTTGTGAGATGTCCTGTCCTTCATGCATCCTTCTGGGTGTTCAACGCTTGCTGTATCTAAACTAACAATGGAGACGTATATTCTGGTTTTTGTTGTTGAAAATGAATACTGATTTCAAGTTTGTAGTTGCAGGATAGGAGGAAAGAGTTTCAATCATTTCCTGTAATAATCTGTGATTCATTTGGCGTCAATTTGGCATTTCGGATGTCACTAAGTGGTTTCCAAGAGGTACAATGTTAGCATATTGAATTTTTTTTCCTGCTTCTGAAGTGGATCTATCTATCATCCTTTTAGATTGATATATGCTGCTGTCAACGGGTGATAATGATTCTATATTCAGCTGCGAGATGAGGCTGCTCTTGCTCTTAGCTGCATTGATAAATGTAAAGATGGTGGCTTTGATGAGATGTTTATGACCAAGATTGATTTTCCTGCGAAATTTGATTATTGCACAAGGTACATCTTTATGAGGTCTAATAGTTTTAATAATTTGAACCTTTCGCCCTGTACTGTTATTGATGGTTCAGTTGGGAAGTATAATTGATTCTTTAAACATTTAATAGAGTATAAAGTTAATTCACTTGTATTTCATTAGGATCTAGCTTCTTGCCACTTACTCACATGCTAGGTTTTAGGTTGAACTTGAAGGGTAGCCGTGAAGTCTATTCTTGTGGATATTGTTTGGATGAAGAATGTTGGAGAACATATGAGCAGAAGGTACTCTCTCTAATAGATCAAGCGTTGAGAGGGAGAACTAAGCGTGTTCGTGTTATCTGGAGAAATGCTACTTCTGAATGCAATATTGAAGATGTATGATACTCAACAATGATGTACTAATGTGATCTTTGAAATTTCATTCATGAATTGGATATATTTGATATGAAACATGTTGTCACTGTCGTATAATCTAGGGTTTATCCACATTAGATGGAGAGGCATTGTTCATAGGGATTTCAATCAACTCTGTGGAGGAAGCATTTAAACAGGCTGTCATGGGTCCAAGTTCGGAAGAGAAGGATAAGGTGGTAGATTTCAGAATGAGAAGTGAATTTTATTAGTGCTTTATGCCCGTTCTAATTTAATTATTAATGGTTTTTACATCTTACTTTAGGCTGTTGAATTTCGAAAGTTTTGGGGGGATAAGGCAACACTAAGATGGTTTCGTGATGGTAAAATTGCTGAAGTTGCAGGTGAGGCATTGATATATCTGCTTCTCTTTGCTGCCTGGTGTCAGATCACTATTTTTTATATAATATGTTTCTTCGGTAACCTTAACTGATAGTATGGGAGCACGAAGAGTCAGAAAGGCATCTCATCATAAAAGAAATTATTGAGCATGTTCTATCACGTCATCTTTCCCTTCCCAAAGAAAATATCATTTCCGTTGTAGATCAACTTGATTTTTCACTTTGCCTTGGCAAGAAAGGTATGGCTGTGTGTGATGAAGTTGTTTCTTTCATTCTTATGAAAAGTTTGAAGACTGTGTGTGATCATTAACATGGATTTATGAGCTGCAGATCCTATATCCGTTTCGGCGAACCTATTGAAGGCATTCGATGACCTCTCAAAACATTTACGTCTCCTTCATGATATTCCTCTGAGGGTCTCCAGTGTGCAACCTCTGGACTCAGGTTTCTTTTTCAACTATAGATCTCTCCTCTTCCTAGCTAATACACATAGTCACATGATCATACAATTCTAGGTTTGTCGTGGTACTGCAGTTTATCTTTTTACCCCTTCAAATATGATTGATTAATACCTAAACTTCAAGCTGTAGTAGACTAGCTAAAAACATTGACTTGGTGCTTAAGCTCCTTTTATTGATTTGCACGTGGTTTTTAGGCTGTCAAATAATCATTATTTTCCCCTCTCGAAAAACTAGTATTTTTTAAAGGAAATTATTATGAAAAAAAATGAAATCTAGCAGAATGAAGAGACTGAAGTAAAATGAACTTAACCATGATTTTTTTGTAAATGTTCTAATAGTCATAGAAAAATAAGAGACCGAAGTAAAATGAACTTAACCATGATTTTTTTTTTAAATGTTCTAATAGTCATAGAAAAATAAATTTATAAGCATTGCACAAGTCCCAGGTAAAATGCTTGACCCAAATTTGAACTGCTCTTGTAGCCTTGTAAACTTTGTGCAAGCTCATCCAGATTATACCAAAAGCTCAGGTGCTAGGCAGTGTTTTCAAAACTGCCTTCGTTCGAGTTCTACTTAGGAGCCTCAAAGCTTACAATTTGAGTTCCCCGTGTCAAAGCTTCTACTTTGACTTACTAGGGTGCACTGTTTTGATCCAGTCTCAGTTTTTGCGGCTTTTGTTTCTAATAGACGAGAAAATGTTAAGAACTTTACAAGTTGAAAACTAGACTTTCAAATTTGTTCAAATGATTTATTTTGGATCTTTTAGATGGTTTTGGTTTATTGTGCTTGTAATTTTGTATACTTGTAACTTTTTTAATTATTTTATTTGTATATTTTAGGCTTATGCCTCAAAGCATCTCGATGCACGGAGTCAAAACAACTCAATAATCGGTTTAACCTTAGCACTTTGATTGTTACAGTATAAGACACTATTTTCATACTTGTGATCCAATCCTTTCAAGAATGACCCCAACCATATCATCTCTTTGATAGCTTCCGTTAAAGCAACATACTCAGCCTCAGTAGTGGAAAGAGTAATTATCTTTTACAACTTGGACACCCAACTAACTAGTGTACCATCTAACATGTATACATATTTAGTGGTACTCTTCTTTCCATCAATATCTCCTACCATGTTAGCGTCTACGTAGCCCTGTAATTTCAAATTTGATTTTTTGAAACATAAGGCTAAATTTGAAGTACCTCTCAAGTATTTGAGATTCCACTTTAATGTCTCCTAATGCTGTTTGCTATTTACTCACAACTCTCACTGCATGTGCTACATACCAGGCATACATAAGACTGCTATTAGCAGAGGCATAAAGCACTTTGGCCATGTAGGCTCACTCCTGCTTTGTAGAGGGTGATGCTAAGAACTTTATTCACACGTGATAATTTCAAGACGTTGCCATCCCTAGTAATTCTCACTCCAAGGATTTTTTTCAACACCCAAGTCATTCATTGCAAACTCAGATAACTCACTTTTCACCTTATCTATTTCTAGTTTGCAAGTACCTCCAATCAACATGCCATCAACATATAGCACCAAGATAATATAGGAGTTACCAATGTTCTTTACGTAACAACAATAATCCCCCTGACACCTTCTAAAGTCATTACTACTCATAAAACTATCAAACTTCTTATATCATTGGTTTAGAGCTTGTTTAAGACCATATAAACTATTTTGAATCTGTACACTATTTTCTCCTTTTCCTGTACTTCGAAACCTTGTGGTTGCATCATTTAAATTTCATCCTCCAAATCGCTATGACGACCTCATAGCGGAGGTCGATCCACGACCAACTCCGCGAAGTAACAATAATTAGGCTCCACAACTTAACAATTTATACATGAGAATGATGTATTATAGCGACAATCTAGTTTTTAATAACTATATTATATTCTTCTTTTTTTGAAGTAGATGAGCCGTCGTTCCTTAGTTGTTGGTTGTGAAACAATTAACGGGGATCTGACCTTTTAATCATTTTTTTGTCTTCATCATTTATTCATCTTCTTTATCTAGCCTTGCCACATCAATATGGATCAAATAATCCATTGGTGTACATTTAGAGAGAGATAAAATTGCTTCTTACCTTGTTTTTGTTTAGAGGATCTAGTAGGTTGAGTAGCGTTTGCCATCTTTTTTTTTTCTATTTGGATTTTTTCCGCTCCTAATGTTTTAGGGCATCCAGAAAATTATATACGTGTTAATCTGAAGTCCACCCTGCCTCAACTTGAATTCGAAATCTTAGTGAAACACTTGATTTCTTATATAATAGTGCATTTTTTGAAAGAATACCAATTGAATAGAGGGTTTCTTTAAACAACAAGGGGTTGGGTCAACTATTCAATCAAATGATGTCAATCATGTTTCCCATTTCTCTGGAGAAACAAGTGGGTTGTTTCTTTGTAAAATTGTGCTCAATTTCATATGTGGCAATTCCACCGAGGTCTCTTACTTAGATGGGGGCATAGTGATCTCTTCCACGCCCTGATCCATGGAATCCTTACCTCTGGAGGTAATGACCTAGTAATCCCCGANACATTATCCTCATCATCTACAATTATATTTCTGCTAGCACATAGCTTCAATAATGAATTCCCAAAGAAATACTAGTACTAGCAATTTTGCATTTGTTCACAATGCATAACACTGGAATATGGTATACCAAGACAGTGTTGGTGTTACTGAGTGAGTTTTCTGTGAGGAGAGAGAGGGAGGGAGGCCTTCCACACCACCCTAAAAAAAGCAAGAATATGGCATACGAAGACAGTGTTTGTGTTACTGAGCGAGTTTTTTAATGAAAAATCACAGTATTGTTGAGTGGACTTTTTGTGAACAATCACACAGTATGATTTGAGTGAACTTTTTGTGCTTACCCGTACACACAGCTTTCAGGTTAACATCTGTCTTTCCTCCTCGACCTCATCCTTTGGCATATGAAGACAGTGTTGGTGTAAAGCCACAGAAACTCACTACAACCTGTATACAACCACTTGAAGTCATGATTCAGGTATGGATAACTGATTGAATTTGTTCTGTTTGTTTGTTCTTCCCAGTGGTTCTGAAAATTTCTATTTATTGTTCTTATAGTTGGAAGGTTCAGGAAACTGGCCGATGGATGAGCTTGCAATGGAGAAGACTAAATCAGCATTCCTCATGAAAATTGGTGAAAGGTTGGTTTGGATTAGATTTTTAATGTGGAAATACTTACAATATGAATGATTCATGTATTATATTAAAATGACAGCCTTCAGGACAAATGGGGGATTAGATGTACAGCTACAGAGGATGATGTAGATGTTTTAATGTCTGGATATGCTTTTCGTCTTAAAATTTTGCATGAGAGGGGTCTGGGCTTGGTGCAAAGGCAAGGTGAGAAACTCTTTCGTTTGATAGTCAAACACATTCTACAGGATCTTGGGGGTGTTGTGCTTACAGGAATGAATTTCCAATTCATAGGGAACGCTCATGTGAAGCGGGTACTATCCTCGGACAAGAAACTCTTTGTACGTGGTCAGCATTCCAGCATGATCAATGGTTTGCGGGGTCGTTATCCAATATATGGACCAGTTGTTCGGTGAGAATTTGAGCACATACTCCTACTCCCCCATTCCTTCCCTCGGAGCCAATTTTTGAAATTTTTTGCTACTCTGTGCAGGCTTGCAAAACGATGGGTGTCCGCACATCTTTTCTCGTACTCGTTGACAGAAGATGCCATTGAACTGCTGGTTGCTTATCTCTTTTTGAAGCCCTTACCATTTAGACCTCCTTCTTCCCGGATAACTGGATTTTTAAGGTTGATTCCTTTTTTATGTATATAAGTCATTTATGCATACTCAACTCTCTCTCACTCTCACTGTCAAACACGCACGTGCATACACAGCTTCTTCCCTATAAAAACATTTCTTGTTGAGGTACTTCCTTTTGAAGTCTTAGTGAAATGTGTTGTCCTTCGCTTTATACCATTTGAATTCTTTGTCATGCTTTGACGTTGTAAATTTACTTATATAAAGTTAGCGACATAGAAAACCTGATTGTCTGTGACTGTGTTATGGTTAGGATCTATATCACTACTATGGGATATTTGTCTATAACTGTGGCATGTTTAGGAAATTCTGTCACTACCAGAGAGATTTATATGTTTCGGATAGTTGCTTTTAACCTCTGCTGTGGGCTTGTGCACATTTTGGAATCGCTTACCTTTTGCACACTGGTATATCTAATCCCGTCGAATGGGAGGTGGCAAAAGGATATGTGAAGGAATGGGATTGTATGGTTTTACTTTGGTGGGATAGAGTTGAATATGGGTGAGAAATAGGAAGACTTCTTATAATTCCATCTTTCCATTTTGAGACTCCCCGGTGGAATTCTTCAATGACCGCAGTGGAAGTTTCATCTAAAACCTCCATCATTCTTTTTTCTGTTTTACTTGTCCAAGCATAGAAAGTTACATATAGTGTGTTTGGATAGCATTGAGGTAAAAGGGAAGGGAAGAGCAAGAAATACCGAGTGTTAAAAGATGTAGAACAATTTCATCTCTCCTGTTCCTCTGTCATCCCCTGTTATGCATCCTAACACCGAAGTCAGAAATCCTCCATTCATTTTGGTTATCCTGATCAAGATTAATCTTGAGAAATGTTGCATTCCCCGCCCCTGTTATTAGTCTCCACCGTTCTGCCAATTAAAACATCAAATTTGCTCTAAGTTTTGAGACCGTGATGAAAGACTATGATTTGGATTAATTGTGAGTTTCATGTTTTTCCATGCAACAGCCATTGCAACTAAAAGAACCTAACAATGAGAGGCTTCTCCGCCTTTTCTCTCTCTTTTTTTTCCTCATCAAATGATTGTGGTTATTTGAGACACTCCTAATGCATGCAATTCCTGCTTATCTTGCTTTGTGAAGGTTGATTCTGATTTTCCCATAAATTAATTAATATCTCGTATGCACATTGACGTGGTTGCAGATTCTTACGGTTACTGTCAGAATATGACTGGAGTTTTTCTTCATTAATTGTTGACATTAATGGTGATTTGACTCCTGAAGATGGACAAGAAATCAATGTATGTGCTGCAGCTCAAGTAGTTGGCCATGAGTGGTCTTTATTAGTTTCTATCTTCACCGTCCTTTCGTTTCAGTGTATTTGTATGAAATAATGCTCTATATTTTTTGTTGCATAGGATAATTTCATGTCAAATCGAAGAGAGTACAGAGATAATATGCAGAATATAAGCCCAGCCATGTTTGTGGCCACAGCTTATGATAAAGCATCTGAAGCTTGGACCAGGGCCTCACCAACTGCAGCAGTGAGTAACTCTTAGCCCCTTTGACACACATTATCTAAAAATACATTCTTTCAAAACTCATTTTCAACCACACATTCTTCAATAAAATAATATTTTCTATCACATCAATAATTTTCCCTTACTTTTTAACCACATATTTCATATCATATCACTATTTAAAACACATTCTTTCCTCAATAATATTCATCAAACACACCCTTAATATTTTAATTGCTTTAACCGTAATTCTAAAAATTATCATATTATATTGCTCGGAACATGTTCTATAAGATTCTGCTTGTTAGAGTTGCTGATAATTCGCAAAAACACGTTTTTAATGTAAATGATTTCTGACAGTTCTTTATTTCACTCACTCACTCTATCTTTCCAAGTATATATATTTCTTAAAATCCATCACAACTGGAAATAACAGTAGACATTTGTTCTCTTAATATATGTGGTTGAGAATTTAAAATGGGTTTTACTCAATTGCATTAACATAAGTGGTGTTGACATATTAGGAGCTTAGAAGATTGGCGGCATATGCAGCCAGCAGCGCAAAGTTATTGACCAGTCTCATTATGCAGAATCTGAATGATTCTTACAGATGGGAAGTGAGTGGAATGACAAATATTTTCCTAACAATTTTTGTTCCTTCTGTTTTTCCTTGGTAATGATGTTCTAATTTTCTTTTTTATTTTTATTTTTGCAGTGCCTTTTCCGCACGCCTTTGAACAACTTCAATGCTGTTGTTCTTCTCCACAGAGATAAATTGCCTTTTCCACACCATATTCTCTTCCCGTCTGAAATCAATCAAGGTTTTTATGTCACACCTTGTACACATATTCATTGAGCCCTAAATCTGTACGAACACAGAAATGCAACTGTTTCTTTGCAATGTTGTTGAAAATCTACACTCTAAATTTGATGCAGGGAAGCACGTTTTGCATGGGAATCCTAGCAAGATTTTCCAGCCTTTCTTGTTACCTGGTGACCTCAGGGGAAGCTCGGAGGAAATAAAGAATAAACTGATGGTGAACTTCGATCCACTTAGACGTTTTACGCTTGACATTGAGGCAAGTAATGTTAATTCGGCAGATTTTAAATATTACTTGCTATAACTAGTGTTTCGTAGGGATGAACATTCTAAGAGATCTTTCTTTTATCGCATCTGCAGAGAGAGTTTCCTGATAAGTTCAAGGTTTGGTATGATACTTTGGGCGGTGATGCTGTTGGTCTTACGTTGAGAAATAAAATTTCAAAGGTATATTGGGGGTTCAATTATGAGGCTTTGACAACATTTAGAGCATAGCTAAGGTTAAAAGTGACTTTAAGCCCATGTTTGGTGCACATTATTTTCAAAAGAATGCATTTTTTTGGATGATGTGATGGGGAATATGTGGTTGAAAAATAAGGAAAAGTTATTGATGTGATAGAAAATATTATTTTATTGAAGAATGTGGTTAAAAATGAGTAGAAGAATGAAAATGAAAAAAATAATGTGGTCCAAACAGGGGCTAAGTAACTCTTTTTGCTAAACGTGCTTTCTAAAAGATGCTGTTTTTTAGTACGAAACCATACTTTCTCACGTTAAGTTTTACTGTAAAAAAGAAGTAAGTTTTTGCCTAACATGCTCTAATCTGTAGTTTCCTTGATGATTCTTGATTGTGCTTGCAGAAGAGGGGAAGAGATGAGAATTGTGAGGATAAAGATCTAGTCGATTCATTGAGAGCTGTTGGTGAGCTCGGGAAAGGATTTGTTAGAAATATATATTTGCTGAAGGCTCCAAAAGTAAATAGTTGAACTATTTTGATCAAGGAATAGCTGAGGAATAACTATTCATAATTTGGTCTTTCTTTTACCGTTTTATACAAGTTGTAACTCCTCCCTCGAGATTTATTGTAGTTAGGCATAGGTTACTGATGAGCAGCATTTTCGTGTATCATTTAGGTCGTGTGGCTTTTCATACCATACTAATACTTTGGTTTTATACATGATAATGTACTGTTCAAAGTATGCACCTTCTTAGTTGACAGTTTAAACTAAGGTGTCCATTAACGTGCGAGAGATTTGGTTGGGGGTTTCTTTGTTTGGATTTAGAGGAGAAAAACCCCTTTAAATTTCATTGATATTAGAATTATTTTGTGATTCTGTCGCTTTGTTTTGTGTTGGATTATATTTTACTTTTCGTCTCATTCTGATTTTTCACGCACTCAAATAAGTCTTCAAAGGAAAAATTGGGTTTAATTAGTAAACTAAGGGGGTTTTATATTTTAGGGAACTCAATTTGTAGAGTCAAAAAAGAATTTTTCTTCCTTTTTTTATTGGCCGTGGGCCCTCCTTTTTTGAGGGGATTGTATACCAAGGTGTCAACCTCGATGTACAAATATCATTTCCCTAATATCTTCTATTTTATTTATTTATTTTCGGTTGAGATGTCCATGATTAAAATTCAAATATAATGAGAGAGAATAAAAATAAAACTAACATGAAATACATATCATTATTTGAGAAAATGTAAGAGAGAAACATAGTATTTAGTGGAACTTGTTACAAATGATATATGTAGTGACTTTTAATGGTAGTCGTATCGTGTAGGTATGTATGATTCTCTTATCGAAATCTTTCTCGTTTTTAAAGCAATCGACGGTTTATACTGATATAATTATTAACTTCGTCTGAAAATGTTGATTTTTTGACGATTTCTTAAGTTTTAGATCTTATTTGAAATAAATAGAGACATTTCACTTAGGGTGTGTTTGAGCCATATTATTTTGAAAGAATGTATTTTGAAATAGTAGATTGATGGAGAATGTGTGGTCGAAAAAGAAGGAAAAGTTATTGATATGATAGAAAATATTATTTTATTTAAGAACGTGTGGTTGAAAATGAGAATAAAATTTTTAATGTGAATCAAACATGGGTTTAATGTTAAAATTCAATAGGTTGGTCTTGAATGTAGAATTGAAATAATATCTGCATCAATAATGATATTAAAGGAACGATTTTCTATCTAAACTCTTTTTCTGTAAATTTTACTTAAAAGAAACCCTTTTTTCGTAAAATTTAATTAATTTCTGTTTCATCAATTATATTAGTATATAAATTACGAAAAGACAACCGAATTGGTCCCATGGTCTAGTGGTTAGG
>CAIGRS010338548.1:0-11954 GCA_903798395.1 Fraxinus floribunda
ATTTTTTGATGCAAAATTACATGAGGTATGATTTTTTTTTGACGTAAATGTTCCAGTGTAAATTTCTCTCAATTTTGTAAGTTCGATTGTGTCCCCTAACTTTTTTAGTCTGCGTCCGCCCCTGAATGGGTCTACCTCATTTTCAATTTTCTTTTCAATTTTTATTACTTTAATGCACTTGTTAAGAATTCCAAGTTTTTTTTAATGGTAAATGTTAATTATATTAATCAAAGTATTATGAACAAAGTACTCCGAGCATACTCGAGCTTACAAATGATGTACAAACGATAACAATTTAAAGACCAATCGCTAATGATTCAAACTAAATCAAAATAAAAGGATACAATGAAAACATGACATTGTATACACGTGTTTTGATCATTCTAACGATGCTATCAGAATGTAGTCTAAGGTTCTAAATTCTGCACAAAAGCTGGGTTTTCCCATTTTCATTTAAAGGAGTACAAAATTCAATTTTCGGTTCGTTGTTCTTGTGTTTTGAAGTGCTACTAACACAAGAAAATTGTCGTTATATCTCGAGAGATGATTGCCATCATTCGTAGGCACCGTTGGTAGGCAAATTTGACTTAAGGGCAAAGAATTCAACTCTTGCCTCGACTTTGCCATCATTCGTAGGCACCGTTGCTTTGATATTCATTTTCATTGGTGTTTTCCAATAATATCCTTATCATTACTATGTCAAATTTTTGGTAAGATTGGTAAGTTATTTTGGTTTAAAATCATCACTCAAATTCATCATTTTGATCAACAATAATTCCGTGATTTGCTACTTGAAGCCTATTGCACTGATAGGATTGTTGATTATTCTTATGGATGATTAAGTGCTCTGTCTCTATTGTTTGTAAATTTATTGTTGTTAGAATCCAAATAAGAATTATGTATGTTGATACCATTTGTTAGGAGGGTGTTTGGTGTAGATTAAAATCAGATTTTAAATGGATTGTGATATAAGTTTTTGAAATGTGTGCTTGAAAAGATGTGGGACCCATGAAAGATATGGTTGATATTGATTGTTTGACTTTGAATTAAATTAAAATCAGATTAAAATCTGACCAAAACAGGCCATAGGTATAGAAAAAACGAGATTTTATGGTATAATATGAAATAACAATCACAACACAAGAAGAACTTGACAGAGGAATGTAGAATTCAATATAATATAAAGAAATAATATAGAGTATTGTGTTTCTAACTTCTGTAATATTCTAACTTATAAAGAAGAGTCAACTATTTATATGGGGTATGCCAAAACCCTAATACAAGTTCGAAAGATAGAAAGAATATCAAATCTTGCATATAATAATAAAAAATAATCATCTCTCGGACAAGCGCGACGCCCGAGTGTCAGGCTCATGGTAAATGAGTGACAAGTGCATCGCTCGAGTGCCAAAGGGCTGTAGGCGGGTGACAACTCTCTCCTGAAATTTTTTTTCCACTGCTCGAGCGATAAGCTAGCTGCAATGCGACATCTTTTCCTCCTTGGTCCATATTTTGATCTCTTCAAAACTCAATTCAACAAATCCACAAATATCTAATGGAATTTAGGTCAAACTTCAACAAATTTTCACTTTGAATCAAATTCCGATGTAAATGAACAAACTTCAAAACTCTTCACATGTAAGCAGATTCCACTGCAAGGCAAAAATTGAACTCTTCAACAAGAACATCGATCGAACTCTCCAACGAACAAAATTCTCCACGTCTCCCATAAATTCCAACTAGAATAAATTAATTAAAGCTCTGCTCAGTAGAATTACCTTGGGTTCCCAAAATTTGCTCGAATTATCAACACGAGCAACAAAATCACAATATAAATCTACAATCAACAAACATGGCAAAACCATACCCTGAAATAGAATCAACACCATAAAATGCTTTTGTAGAAGGTTCTTCACTAGACTCTACACCTTCAACCACACTTAAAGTATATGTAACTAAATCAGCTTCTACTACCTATGTGGAGGCCTAAAATTTCTTTTAGGTTTGTCTTTAGAAATTGAATATGATGGCACCACTGCTGGCGGTGGCAAAGTGGCATTATCCATAACTTTTGAACTCGACTAAGATGTATTCTTCAACATGGACCCCAAACCAAACTCCAAAAGTACTGTACCAAATCGAATATCAACCAAAGTACCAAACCTCTGCTGATTGATCTTTAAAGATTCTGCACAACTTTGCAAGATATACAATTGGGACATTCGATACCCCTTTAACACAACATGGACATATTTACAAACCTTCATGACTTTTATTTACCAATGAACTGTACCCCTTTGAATCAAGAGTAGTCAATGAGGTAAAATTTCTCTTTAAATCCGAAATGTATCTCACTGCATCAAGTGTTCTGACCGTCCCATCCAACATCTTAGATCTAGCCCTTCCTGTACTAGCTACCTCACATGGTGCGTTGTTGTCCATAACTACATCTTTCGAAACTTCTTCATATGTTTAAAATAAATCTCGATTGGGACACGTATGAAAAGTGCAAGTTGTATCAAGAATCAAATTCTCACCGGTTTGGAATCACCTTCAGAAATAACCAAAAGTTCTCCATCACTAAGATAATTTTCTGTAATATCGACTTTACCTGAAGTTTCTAATTGCCTCTCCTTTTGATTTGCAGTCAATTTTTCTTTATTTTGCAACTTGTGGCAATCATTCTTCATGTGCTCATTCTTCTTGCAATATTTACAAATATGATTACTGAAATTAAACTTCGATCTGCCCCTCATATCACAACCATAAACAATAAGGTCTTCTTCTTGATCTTCGGATCCAACAAGATACTTCATCTTCTCATTTGAAAATAAAGAGTATCATATACTTTTTCAATGGTGAGAGTATTACCACTTTAAGAATTATGTATGATGATACCACTTGTTAGAAATACAAGAAATGAGATTAAATGACACAAAATGAAGTAACAATGACAACACAAGAAGAACTTAGCAGAGGAATGGATAATTCAATATAATATGGAGAAATAATACAAAGTGTTACGGGTCAAATCAGACCCATCGCTTCACCTTCCACGTGTCGTCGAGATGGCACCAGGCCACTCCACGTGTCGACCGAAGCGATTAGGCATGGAATGGACTGATTGCATTAATCGAAGTGATTACACCAGGGGCGAACATCTGCGACACATCTGCGATACACCACGGATGCAAAGGCCCGCACTCCGCTTCTGCCCTGCCACACTTGCTCCACCTCGCCCCGGCAGAGATCCCCTACACAAGCTTTCTTAAGTCAAATCACTGATTGATGGGACATGTGGCAGGACCCATATGGTCAAATCAACAACTTTAGTCAGAAACATTTAATGCCGCCAACCTAAGGATTGATAGGTTAATACTTAGGATGGGACGAGCTTGAGGGATCTGGCGACATGTGCCTTCTTATCCAACGGCCCTCCTCTTCCCATCCTTAGTATAAATACCCCATCTTTGTGTCAAAAGAAGGATTCAAATCTCATTCATTCCCACTCTATTGTAAACTTTGGTATTATCTTTCTCTCCCTCATACGTTGGTACCTCCTTTTTACATTTTGTCAACCACTTCCCGACGAGTGTTCCACCGCCGGCAAACTATTCTCCGGTTGAATCTCAAACTGACTTGACCGTCGGAATGTTCGCGACCGCTCCTAACCCCTCCGGGAAAAGCCTCGGGTAACTGATGGGACATGTGGCAGGACCCATATGGTCAAATCAACAACTTTAGTCAGAAACATTTAATGCCGCCAACCTAAGGATTGATAGGTTAATACCCAGCTTGAGGGATCTGGCGACATGTGCCTCCTTATCCAACGGCCCTCCTCTTCCCATCCTTAATATAAATACCCCATCTTTATGTCAAAAGAAGGATTCGAATCTCATTCATTCCCACTCTATTGTAAACTTTGGTATTATCTTTCTCTCCCTCATACGTTGGTACCTCCTTTTTACATTTTGTCAACCACTTCCCGACGAGTGTTCCACCGTCGGCAAACTATTCTCCGGTTGAATCTCAAACTGACTTGACCGTCGGAATGCTCGCGACCGCTCCCAACCCCTCCGGGAAAGGTCTCGGGTGGCTGACGTTGTGCCACGTGTGCAGAGTGGAGTTGACTTGAAGACCTTCTTCTGTTGGCCACGTCGGATCCCTTTTTTGAGGTCAACACAAAGTATTGTATTTCTAACATATGTAATATTTTAACTTGTAAAAAAGAGTCAACCATATATAGGGTATGCAAAAAACCCTAATACAAGTCCTAAAATGGAAAGAGTATTAAAAATCCCATGGAATAAAGAACACAATCTTTGGCTGGACAAGAGTGGTGTTCGAGCGTCAGCTCGCGGTAAGCTAGCAACAGGTGCGTCGCTCGAGCGGTAGGCTAGCGGCAATGCAACTTTTCATTTTTCTCATTGGTCTATATTTTGACCTGTTAAAAGTCCAATTCAATAAATCCACAAATACCCAATTGAATTTAGGTCAAACTTTAACAATTATGAACCATGAATTATATTCTAGCTAATTTACTCATTCTTGCATAAATATGGTGCACGTGTCGATAGTATTGCTTAATATGGTATCGATCAAACGACCCTTTGAATAGTAAACTCTATGTTTAGATCTCTGTGTCAGGCGTAAAAGTTATACACCTCTAGTTTAGACTTAAAACTCTTGAGAATACTGGAGATTGGCTAGTTCATTTGAGCACACTCGACTAGTTTAATAAAAATTGACAGTACTGTTGACCCCAAAAAACGTACTGGTGATGTGGCTAACAAATCCAAAGGCTTCTCACGTCCACGCAAGTTGGATTCCTGTACACTTGGATAAAGTATTACTCACACGTGGTATTCTTTGGGATGGGTGGAGTTGGCCGCACGCACTCCGACAATCAAGTCAGTTGGTTAATTAGTTTTAGGGGTATGGAAGAGCTTTAAACGTGAGTTTTCGTTAAGAAAAATGGGGGTCGGCTTTGGGTAAAATATAAAGTGTATGTGGCATGAATATAGCTTTGAGAGTTTAAACTTCATTACTTTTGAATGGTACTAAGTGTGAGCTTTTATACTCGGATAAAACGAATGGAATCCATTGGATGATAGTGCATGTGACTTTATCTAAATAACTTTCGCTTCTTATCATATACATCAATCAATCTCAGCCTTAAATGCTATTACCACTTTTGTGTCCATAAAGCTTACCTTGTACTTTAAACTTGACCAAATAAAATGGAGGTGGTAGTGGTAGTGAGCTGTCTTGTCAACTTACATGGTGTGAGATCCATTTAAGATCTCGCCACTGCCTTGTCCTGGGCCGGCTCTGTCAATGGGTCTGCATGTAAAGGGATCGGTCCATGTGTTCTATGTGGAGAAGACAGGTCGCTCGTACCTGAATCGACTCACCTACATATAACTGGGCTGCCCTATGCCAGCATATGAGGTATGGGCCACCAAATTGTTCGTCACATAGGCTAATTGGGCCCCTTCATGGGTCCTAGCTTTTCAAGGCGTAACAATAGTACTTGAAGTCCAGGTATGATTATTCATATAATGCATGCACTTTCGAGTTGTCGAAAGACTTGGAACGGATGTCGAGCCTCTTTGATGGAATTGAAGTCTCTGGTAAGGCTGGGTGATCAAAGGAGAGGCCCTTTGGAGTAGATGTTGAACCTCTTTGATGGAACTGAAGCCTGTGGTAAGGTGAGTGGTCAAAGGCAAGACCCTTTGGAATAGGTGTCGAGCCTCTTTGATGGAATTGAAACATCCTGGGTGGCGTGCTCCAATGATTTGAAAGACATGTTGATTCCAAATAAACGACAATTGTGGTAGGGTTCTATAGGTCCGTATTGTGTGTGCATTTAATGCGCAATAATGATGGTGTATTGTGTTTAAGTGAGGCTTACGCATTTTCAAAGGGGCGTAAAACCCACGGATTCATCTGAGCCCGTAGTTTAAATTTTACGTAAGTGTCGCTTGGTTTCAACGCATCAGATTAAAAGGTGGATGTGCTGTCCAGATTTTATTTAGTTACAATCCAACGACTAGGTTCATCCGTCTTCCATATAAAAAGAAAAACTCCATTTTCTTTTCCTTTTCCTTTCACTTTGCATGATCTAAATCTTCAAGGGTCGAAAAACTCTAAAATCCTTTTAGCATCTCCTCCATTCTTTCTTCCGGTGAATGAATCTGTTTTTTCCTGTTTCCAAGCATGTCCCCGATCTGTGTAAGTATCCCATATTTTCAAACTTTCAATTTTGTCCATATAAAATGGCTACTGCTCTAAAAACGAAAGCGTTTGAGGGGTCCTCCGAAGTAGATACGGCACTCATTTGTGTCGAGGCGAGTATGTCTCCTATAATTCATACGGGAAGGATTATGGAGGCCATAGGGGCCCTCATAGTGCATGGATGATGCCAAAGGACTCTATAGATTTTAGTGTCAGGTAGGGGGCTTCTCTTTGGCCGACGGGTATTAAGGAGGACCAGTTAGAAACTTTTAGGGAGAGGTTTAAGATCCCAGACAATATAGAGATGTTTGTGCCGACCCCTGATGAGAGAGCTTGTTTCCCTAGGAAGGGACGTGTAGCGATTAGCGAGGCATTTTAGGTGGGAAGGGATGAAGTTACCCTTACACCCTTTCTTTAGGTACATTCTTAGGCATTACTGAATGCATGGAGCCAATTGGTAGGGTCTTTCTTCTTTGGAAGGATGTCACTCTTGGTGAGGATATGTCCCTATATGTTTTCAAATTTCAATACCCATTTTCGACCCCGAGCCTCTAGTAGGGAGTAACTGTAAGGGATGGTACTGAATGAACCCTTGGGGCTTGCACTTTCTTTTCATCTGGGGGACCCCAACCTCCATAAAAAATTGGAAGTTCTCCTGGTTTTGGGTTAGGGGTCATTGGAAAATAGTGGAGAGAGATGCGGTCCCAGAGATCACCGTGTCGACCCAGTACCATGAGTATAGTGAGTCAAACCCTTATCTAGTGTGACATTTCCTTATGCTTTTGATTCTTCCTCCCATGTTTTGTTTGTTCTTTGTATAATGTAAACTTTACACAGTTACAGTTAATTGGTTTGAGCTCGAGCCGTCTGAGTGGAACATCATAAAGGCCATTTACGAGCTACCTTCGAAGAAGAGGTCTTTCAAGAATGTCATCGGTAAGTAGAATCATTTTATCATATACAGGCTAATGGCTACCAAGGGTAAGGAAGATCTTAGTCATTCTTCTTATCGTGTGAAATGCATTTTCTTGGGCCTAATCGCTAATGCTTCATCCTTCTTTTGTACGTCAACATGATAACAAAGAATATGTCAAGCTAGACATGCTTTTTCTGAGACGCCTATGAGAGGCAACAAATAAGAAGCCCTTGGGCTCCTCATCCTTAAATTACAAGAACCAGCATGACGAGCTAGCTCGCCTCTCAAAGGCAAATCCATAGTCTCCTCTAGAGAAGAAGGGAAAAAAAGGAGAAGGAAGGAGAAGCTTCCCTAGAAAGGCCCCCAAAAAGGAAGCTGGTTTTATCGAAGAATATCGAGCCTCCCCCTAAGCATCAGGCAACCATTAGGGAGTCTTTGCGACGACCTATTATATCAGAGCCTATATCCTCTGTGAAAATCATGGATATGGAAGAGGCGAAAGAAGATGAGGTGAGCCTCGTTAAATGGAGGCGAGGCAAGGAGGCCAGGAGTGCCCCCTTTGAAAGGAAGGCTCAAAACTTCCTTGGTGGGAGGTCATATGAAATTACCTACATGGTTATGGAAATGTTCTCTGCCAAGGTCCAAGGGGCTATGAGAGTCCACCACAAATATTGGACCGACAAGTATTCTTCATATGCAGAAACTTGCGACGCGATGGATATGGTGGAGGCTGGGCTCACCTTGTAGGCTCGTTCTCAGTACTTCTTTTCAAATACCTAAATGGAGATGAGGCGAATATATGGCCTCAACAAGGAGTATCTCCATGAGGCCAATGATGCAAAAGCGGCCCTAAAGAAAGCAAAGGCTGAGGCATCTTTTGCCAATGAGGCCATCAAAGCCTCCAAGTTAAAGCAAGTAAAAGCGGAGTCGAAGGTAGAAGCACTTTCCAAAGAGAGCGATGATTTGAAAAAGGAAGTCCATTTTTGCAAAGCTAAACCGAACGCATTGACAAAGCTTGTGGAGAATTCTGATAACCTTCAAAGGATCGCTTTGTCAGCCTTGAATGTTGCCATTAAGGAGAAGAAGGAGCTGAAGGCCCAAGTTGGGGAGCTGACTGTCGAGGTGGCTAGTCTAAAACAACAGCTAAGTGGGGACAGGAGAGACAATAGTCAACAACTATGTGGCTCATTTTCATGAGATGGTGGAGTATGATGGCCTCAGTTTATATTAGAGGAAGATCGTGTACAACGAAGTCTTCAATAGGCTTGTCGCACTGCATCCTCAGCTGGAGCTATCTTTTTTAAAGGATGAGTTTTTAGCGGACAAGCCCTCCACCCCCACCAATGAAGAGGAGGACTCGGTGGAGGAGGTGGGTGCCCAGAAGAAGCATCATCAAGACAATATTGTTGCTTGTACTATGTCTCCTCATTTGTAATTTATTGTAACCTCCTCTGGTAGTGAATTCAATTTTATTTGTGTCTTAATTCCAATTTTGCAACATTTCCCTCACGGTATCATTCCTTCATGTTAGTAACCGATTGATCTTAGGTTCGCCTTAACCAATTTACGTTTTAATAACTTAGGGGATCTCCATAATTAATCAAACTTTAATAACTTATAGGCTTACCATAATTGATTAAACTTTAATAACTTATGGGCACGTCATAATTGATCAAATTTTAATAACTTTATGGCTCGCCATAATTGATCAAACTTTAATAACTTATGGGCCGCCATAATTGATCGAATTTTAACAACTTTATGGGCCCACCATAATTGATCAAACTTTAGTAACTTATGGGCTCACCATAACTATTTTAACTGGATGTAATGTGGGCTAGCCATACTTCAATTTGAACAATCTATGAGTTTGTTATAATTAATGCGAGTTAATTTATCTTATAGACTTGTAGTTGATAACAACGGTATGAGCTTGTCATACTTAACATATGTGTTTGTCATATTTAAAAAGAAAATTTTTGAGATGATACTTGCCTTAATTGCAAAAGGTATATAAGCAATGATTATGGCATTACTGATAATACATTCCCAGATGTTCAACATTTCAAGGGTGGGGCTATACCTTCCCATCCAAGCTTTCAATTAAAAAGGTTTCTGGTTTGACGTTATCTAATATACGATAGAGGTCCTTATAGTTTGGACCCATTGTGCCAACACCAAACTCTTTAGAAGATAGAAAAACCCTTCTAAGCACAAGATCCCCCCTTTTAAATGATTTCCTCTTGATCTCGGTGTTGTAGTATCTCGCCATTTTTCTTTGTTAGTAGGCCACCGTTATCTGTGAATCATCTTTTCTTTCATCAAGGAAATCAAGCTCGCATCGCCTTATTTCATTGTTGGATATCTTGTTGAAGTGCAGGCGGCGAGGTGAAGGAAGACCCACTTCGACTGGGCTCATGACCTCGGCCATGTATGCCATAGAGAAGGGGGTCTCTCCCGTTGTAATTCGATTGGTGGTGCGAATTGCCCACAACACATGGGGAAGCTCGTCCACCCACGTCCTCTTCGAGGCATCAAATTTCTTTTTCAAGAGGTGTTTGATAGTCTTGTTAACTGCCTCCACTTGGCCATTTACCTAGGGTGGTGAGGGGAAGAAACGTGCTTTTTGATACCCAATTCATCTCACAAGTCTCTAACCTTTTTGTTATCGAACTGTCGCTCATTGTCTGTTATGATCGAGTGGGGAATTTCGAACTGGCAGATGATGTTTTTTATATGAATTTAGAAGTGTTCGTTTTAGTTATTTTTACCAATGATTCTGCCTCGACCCAGTTAGGGAAGTAATCAACATCGACAATTGCATAACTTGCATTTTCCTTTCATTTCCTTTTGGCATAGGGCCTATCGGGTTAATTTCCCACTTGGCGAATGGCCACGGGTTGGATACTACGGTCATGGGCCCTAATTTACCAAATTGACAATATTAAAAACAAAAATGTCTATCATATTGTTAAATACTATTTATGCAAACAGTTTTTATTATCAATTCTATTTCCAGCCCTACTAGATTTGTTTGTGCAGGCTCCATCAATTTTTTTAATATTTATCATTTATGCTACTAATGTGAACTTTTATCTTTTTATATTTGTTTTCTATTTTTTGGCTATCTATTCTTTTTTATTATTTATTTCTAATGGGATTAAGTCCTCGAGAATTCTCATTTTTTAAGTACTTGTTTGTTCCACATTTTGTATCGAATTTTTAGCTAACAATTATTAGGGTTGAAAATGGATAGGATATGAAACGGATCTGCCATACGCGATCCGATCTGTTAAGAATAATTATTCGATCTAATCTGATAATTTAACAAATATTTGATTGTTAAATTCCTATCTGATTTGCTATGTTATCGGATATCCGATCCGATATTAAAGAAATTAGGAAAAAAAAAAAACAATGTTGAAATTATTATTATTATTTTTTTCATATTTTACCAATTCTTAAATGAGTTTAATAATTATAATTTTTTCAACTTTTAATCAATTGGATTGAAAGGTACAAAAATTGCTTATCCATTTATTGACTCATTTATAGAGGGCATCTCCAAGTATTTTGTTATAAGATTTCAATGTGGGATAAGAATCTATTTGAATTGACTGTAGTACATTGTCCTTTTGGTTTGACTGTAGTGAATATGTACATTTGATTTGACCGTAGTGTATTATACTATTATATAAATAGTTATTTATATTTTAGCAAGTTAATCAATTTTCTTATCTTTTACTATTTAAGAAAAAATTAAAACTCTCCAAATATTTCAGTTAACACTATTATATTATACCTTGTTTATCGAATATATTTATTTTTTGAAGCTTTTAAAATTGCATTTGGTATCATAATTTGTATGTATCATTAAATAGTTTATAGATTGATTAAAAATTTAAAAAAAAATACATTTTTACGTTTAGGTTTCGTCTAGACTCGCCTAGCCCAAAACCTCCACGCCTCGCCACATTTCGCTTTTTAAAATATCGCGTACACGTGGATTGATTTTCTTATTATTATTATTTAATGTTTTGAATTTGATGACTTTTTTTATTATAATTTTTTATTTTCTCATTTATTTATTTTAGTGACAAATAACACACCACAAAAATATTTAACCTACTCAACTATTTATAACAAATCGTATTGAATTGATCTATATCCATATTTGATCCATTTAATTAATGAATTATCGAATTGGGATCTTACAGGTTATCAGATTGAGACCCTAAAATCATCTCCCACTAGTTTCATCACATTCGGATCAAAATTCAATCAATTGATAGCCCTAGTCGTTATATAGTTGCGTGTTTCAGTGGAGAGCTGTTATTTTTGATCGAATTCAATAAAATTACCAAATTTTCCCTCTAAATAAAATCAGTCTTTTATTAAATATAAATATAAATGGCAACTCCGGTATTTTCTAGCCTTGCAATTAGCATTTTTCTGCAAAATTGGGCCCCATTTCTTTTAAACGGTCAAAAAATGTATTGAAAGTCGCCCGAACTAGGCCCCAAAACTTCCTTCAGGACTAACTCTCTAATTTAGTAAATGGTTGGGAACATATTGTTAAGTTGATCAAANCTAGCCTTGCAATTAGCATTTTTCTGCAAAATTGGGCCCCATTTCTTTTAAACGGTCAAAAAATGTATTGAAAGTCGCCCGAACTAGGCCCCAAAACTTCCTTCAGGACTAACTCTCTAATTTAGTAAATGGTTGGGAACATATTGTTAAGTTGATCAAATGTTGGAGACAAAAAGTACAATTTACCCATAATTTAAAAGAATATGTTATA
>CAIGRS010338589.1:0-16200 GCA_903798395.1 Fraxinus floribunda
TGAAAAATTTACACATCATGAACATTTCCATATGACTTTTGAATGCTACCAAGTAAAAGCATTTTTATGATTCATAACAAAGCAGGGAGATAATTGGGACTCATGTGCTAAGAATCTTAATAAAAAGATGATGAAAAATTGTAATGAGTTTTAAAATTTATATCTTGAGATTTAGGTTATTAACCTTTTTAGATCGTAACACTTCTTTTTATATTAGGAAATAAAGGAGACCTCAAGTTTCTTTTTCTGGTGATGAAATCATCTATTGGAATCTCAATGGATTGATATAATATCAAATTATTCAAATTCTCGAAGATATGACTGGATGTCACGCAGTATATATTAGTAGAGATATCAATGCTCACACTACTTTTAGTAATATAATTTGTGGTATTACTGGTCAACTCAAGCACTGGTGGCAATATTGTCTTTCGGAAGCATATCGAAATAAAATCGAATTTGCTGTCAATAATCAAAATCAAAATGATGGTTTCAATACTATTGTTTATTCAATACTTGAACATTTTGTTGGTACTCCTGTACTTCTTCAAGATGGAACATCTGAAATTCCTTTAAATCTCAATTGTCCAAAACTTCATGATTTTCATTGGTACAATGATATGTTCCCTACTAGATTTTTAATCCGAGAAGATTGCAATCAATCTTTTGGAAAGAACGGTTCATTTCGAACTTCCAAAACTCTTTGCTGAAAGAGTGAGGAAATCTATTAAACTTCAAAATAATGATATTATTTATTAAACTTCGAAATTATTAATTTTCCCAATAAGAAAAGATTAGCACTCTATAATGATCTCAAACTCAAAGCAAAATTGAAATCATAAATATCTGAAAGTCGTAAAAAACTTGGATCTTCTATGAACAATATGGTTTTGAGAAAATCATTCATCCATCTTCAAGAATGAAAAAGAAAAAAAAAATCTCCTTCTCATATAAGAAAAAGATCTTTTCAAATCATCCTTCTAAATATTCAAAACTTAGCTATTCATGAGGAAAAAAAATTTAGGAAACAACTCCCAAATCTTTAAAAGTTACCTGTTGGAAATGTAATCAAACATGTCATTATTCAAACAAATGTCCTATGAAGGGAAACATTAATAATCTTTAAATTGATGAAGATATTAAACTTGAACTTTTAAATTTAATCAATTCTAGTTCAGAAGATGAAGCTGACTCTAAACTCGAAATTGTTTGTCAACATAAAGAAGACTCTGACGCTGAGACAAGTTCAAATTCCTATGATTCTGATACAAGTCAAAATAAAGAAGTTTGTGGTAGCAAAACTAGAAATGTTCTTACTAAAGAAGAATGGCTTATTCAAGATATAATTGAGAAGATTGAAGATTCTCAATTAAAGAAAATGTTCTCTCTTCTCCTTTCGAATTTCTCAACATCTTCAGTAACTCCGTTTAATATGAAAGTCATATTAAATCGGTTTAATACTGAAAATTCATCTTCTTCAGAAGTCTCATGTTTTGAATTATGTTCAAAAATTAATGAGATGAAATCTCAAGTTTCAATTTTGGAACGTCAAATGAAAGATGTACAGATGTTTCTCTCTTGAAAACTAAAAGTTGGGAACAAGAGATATCCAACGATACTTCAAATTCCTCTTGGATCCTCTTCTGACGAAGATACTATCTCAACTTCTCACGAAAACTTTCAAACTGGGGAAGAAAATATTAATTTTATCAACCGTATTCAACTTCAAAAATGGTATTGTAATACGACTATTGTGGTCAATAAAGAATTCAAACTCACTACTAGAGTCTTAATTGATTTTGGTGCTGATCAAAATTGTATTAGGGAATATCTCATCCCTACAAAATATTTTGAAAAGATTACTGAGCGTATTTATGGTGCTAGTGGCAAAAAAACTTGATATTCAATATAAACTTTTAAAAGATCAGATTTGTAATTTAAATATTTGTTTTTAAAAATACTTTTTTTTTAGTTAAAGATTTAGATCAAGAAGTAATTCTTGAAACTCATTTTATTGTTCAAATATATCATTTTCAAGTTAATTCAAAAGGACTAACAACAAATATTTTTAACCAAAAAATATTTTTTAAGTTTACAAATCCTCCTTATTATTAAGATGTTGACTATATAAAAGAAGCATCTATTTCAAAAATTATTAATAATATCAATATTCAGCAAAAAAAAAAAAAATATTCAATTTTTCAAAGAAGAAATTAATTTTCAAAGAATTGAAGAGCAATTAAAAAACTCCTTAATCAAAAATTTCAAAATTTCAAAAACAAATTGAAAATGAAATATGTTCTACCATTTCAAATGCGTTTTAGGATAAGGAGAAACATGTTGTTTCACTTCCTTTTAATTCTGATTTTTATGAGTCAAGTATTCCTACGAAAACTTGTCTGATTCAAATATATAAGGAATTACTTGATCATTATATTAAGGAAATCAATTATTTACTTGATAAGTGATTGACTCATCCAAGTAAATCTTTTTGGAGCTGTTCAACATTTTATGTCAATAATTCTGCTGAAATTGAACGAGAGGTTCCCCTTCTCATTATCAATTATAAACCTCTCAAGAAAACTCTTCGATGTATTAGATATCCATTACCTCAAAAGAAAGATATGTTAAACAGATTATTCAAAACAATTGTCTTTTCTAAATTTGATATGAAGTCAGGTTTTTGGTAAATTCAAATTAAAGAAGAAGAAAAGAAGAAGATAGATACAAAACCGTTTTCAATGTTCCTTTTGGACAGTATGAATGAAATATTATGTCATTCGGTCTAGAAAAATGTTCTTTCAAAATTTCAAAAAATTACGAATGACATTTTTAATCCTTATTTAAATTTTATCGTTGTTTATATTGATGATATTCTAATTTTTTCATAAAGTTTATAACAACATTGTAAACATATCAATACATTTATTCATATCATTAAGAATAATTGTTTAGTTGTTTCAGTTAAGAAAATTGTTCTCTGTCAAACACGTATAAGGTTCTTAGATCATTACATACGCTTAGGAACATTTACACATATTCAAAGAAGTCTAGAATTCACTGATAAATTTTCAGATGAAGTTCAAGAGAAACAAGTTTGTAGTGCTTTTTAGGCTATGTCAATTATTTTTCCAATTTTGTAAAAAATATCAGGCTACTTTGTACTCCACTTTTTCAAAGGTAACAAAAGAATCCACAACTGTGGACTCCAGAGCATACGTTAGTAGTTCAAAATATCAAAAAACCTGTCAAAAGCATCCCTTGCTTATCAATCATTGATCCACTTGCATTCATTATTGTTGAGACGGATGCGTCCGACATAGGGTATGGTGGGGGTATTAAAGCAAATTCCAAAAGAGTCTCATCAAGAACAATTGGTTAGTTTTCACTTTGGTATGTGGACTGGACCACAAAAGAACTATTCCACCATTAAAAAAAAAAAACTTTATTAATAGTTTTATCTATTTCACAATTTCAAAACGATTTGATCAATAAAGAATTTGTTTTAAAAATAGATTGTACAGTTTCAAAAGACGTTTTACAAAAAGATGTAAAAAAAACTTTGTTTCAAAAAAAATCTTTACAAGATGTCAAGCTATTTTGTCTTATTTTGATTTCAAAATAATATATATACAAAGAAAATCTAATATTCTTGTAGATTTTCTCACAAGAGAATTTATAGAGAGAACTTTCTTAAAAAGAAAGTTGTGAGAACAATCACAGAAATTTTCAAATTGAGAGAAATTTCCAATATGGATTCTTCCTCTATGAAGAATAAAAACAAAACTTCAATTCCTATACTTTCAATTGAAGATTATATTCAAGGTTCAATCAAAGGAGAAAGTTCTTCTACTTCTCAAAAAAATATTTAAACTTCAAAAACTTTATCTTTCAACCTTCCAAAAACTTGGAACTTTTCAAACCAAGGATATTTTCAATAGACCAGAAACTTCCCCTACAAACTTCAAACAGGCCGTTCAACTTGGTTAAGGAAAATTACCTGAAATAAACCCTTAAAAATCTTTTAATTATTTTACTGAATCTATTCATTTCATTATTTTATGAAATTTATTCATTTACCCATTTTTGAAATGGAAACTTCATGGGATCATAAGTATTCATTTCTAAATGAATGCCTTCAACATATTTTTCCTTCTTGATTTTATTATATGCCCCAAAATATCAAAAATCAAGGGAGTTTTATGAAACTATCCTCATTAAATCAGGATCGACTATTATAACCCATACTACAAATCCTCAAAAACTAAAACAAATTGATTTTTTCAAAAAATAGTATTCAAATGGTATTGTCTTATGAAGATTGAGGATAAAACCCATGGGATGAGAAGAGAATGCGTTTATCTAAGGATGAAATATTTGAATCTCATTTCAATTATTTTGACTAGTAAATGCTTGGTATCATGTTTTTTACTTCAGTCTAGCGACTCGCTTCTGGTTTTATCTTTTCAACCAATCAAACCCTTCAAGTTTTCCAAAATGGTTCAAACTTGGTTCAAATATTTTGGACTTGATAAGATGATTTTATCCAGTCTTACTCATCAAGGGCTTAAACTATTTAGAAAAGAGGCAAAAACATTTTTAAGGCCTCAAGAGATTTTTTTGTTCCAGTTCACCTACAATTTCAAGATTTCATGGATTTTTTTGCTGGGATTTCAATCTTGTTCAAAATATAAAATCTGAATTTAATGTTAAACATAAAATTCGGAGACTCAAGATCAAATGGTGGTCCAAATTTCATGAAACAAATTGTTGTCCAAAAGATGTTGTTTCATTTATTGAAGAACAAAAAAACGTTGGTATTCCAAAACCCTCAAGAAAGAACAAGAAAAATGCTGATTTTCTTATAGAAAAATCAAGATTATTAGCTATGTTTTATGAATGTAAAAATGCCAAAAGAATTAGTAGTTATTTTAGAGAACATTGCTTCTTTGGCAGAATCTACCTCAAAGAAATCAAAGTCAACTTTTTCATAAACAAAATCAGATTCAGAAACGGATTCTACTCAAAGTAATGGGGAGGGATACTTTGGTATAAACATTGATGAATTAATAAATCAAAAAACTTAAAATGACTATATGAACCCAATTTTTCGGACGAGTTCAGACAATACAGGGTTCATGCTACAAGGGAAAATTATTTCAATTATGCCTCATACCTCAAAAGTTATTCTGACCAGTTTTACCATCGTTCAAAGTAAAAGACAAGACTAATAATGTCAATAAACTTTAATAAAAGAGATTCCATTTTAATCAACTTTATTAAAGTTACTTTATGAAAAATTGAAGCATTATTATCCCTCACTAGCTGACAGATTTTATTTCAAGATGTCATTTTCAAGACTATTGAAGATTTTTCAAAGGAATTCAATGAAGATTTTAAGTTCGGAACTTCAAGTATAAATCAGGCTCTAGGCTAAAGTTTTCCTCAAGAGTTTTTTAGCAGGAGAAAAAACTTTTTCAAGAAACTCAGAAATGTTCCTTATAATTTCTAATTTTCTTTACAAAATTTGTATTCAAAATTTTGTTTCATTATTTCTTCAATAAAATATATATTTTTATCAAAAGTTCTGTTTGGTAATTCTAATTTTAGTCAATTACAACTTTAATTTTTAGATGAGGTATGTAATTGACTAAAAATAGAATTACCAATCACGATACCTCTGCCAATAAAATTTGATACGGCATTGAATCGCACAAATGTATTTGATATCCTGCCACATTCGGTAGTCTCTTAAACATTCGTTAAGTTGGTCAAGAACGGCTGTGATATTTCGATACTTTGTATAGGCGAGCCTCATGTACCCATTTTGTATAGTGAAAAGCCCTTTTAAAATACACCATCAAATTTGTTAATTATATCATTGAATAACATGGCTTGCATTGTATTCATCTAAGGCGTGAATAATCAGATCGACATTTATTCGAAATCTAAGCAAATAAACAACTAAATAGAAGAAATGACATTAAGATTTTTCTTGCGCACTTTTCTTCTTTAAACCACCAATAGTAACGGAGATATCATTTCACAAACTTCTTCGACCATGTTGCCAAATCAGTCGTCGGCTAATACCCAAGCTCCTTTCTTGCTAAACTTTTGTTGATCACGGAGAATAGGTCGATTCTTGTCAATGGTGGTCCATCTGGCTTTATCTCCTGCTCCTTCTTTGCCTTGACATCACAATAGTTTCAGTGTATTCGTTTTGTTGATTCAAGAAACTAAAATTTGTGTTTATACTTTAGCAGAACATTGCATGCTACATTGATAATTAAAAGAAAAGAGAAAATTCTCATGACATTGTCATCTAAATAAATCAGCTGTTCGAATTCTTTTTTGACTTCAAGAAATAATATTTCGAGTTTAACTTGAACTCAAAGGTGACCATTGCTTGGCCAATTTATTCTTTGAGAATGATCTTTCTGTTCCACATTGGACATTTATATTCAGACAAGAATCGTGAGATGAAATAATCTATTTACAATTTATTACGAAGTCCCGCTAAAGATTGAAAAAGATACAAAAGAGATGCTATATATACTATATAGACATGATCGTGGAAAATTAATTTAGAAAAAATGATGTATACATGAACTCGAAGAATGAATTTAAATTAATAGAATAATCTTGAAAAAAAAATATATGCACAATATGTTGGGTTTTAATTTGTCGTGTGGGCCTACATATATAATTAAGTGTGTATTGAAAGCTATTTTAAGGGTAATCCCAATTAAAATGATCTAATAAATAATTAAATTTGTTGAGTTTTGGACATCTAAATAAAGTAAGAGCCTAAATATGTGTAGAGATCGAATCCATTAGAGTTATATTTTCATGAGGGGATAGAAATGTAAATAAGGTTATAGTCTCCAATTCATAAATGATTCTCATTCTATGTATCATCCCATCAACACGAGAATACGAGAAAAAATATATTGTCAAGGAAGATCCAAAACACACAATCAAAAACAAAAAATCAACAATCAAGTAGAATGAATTGAGACAATTAAGATTATAGAGCAAGAAGCTAAAGTCGAGAACAAAAATTCAAGAATCAAAAGAGGCAATATTCAATGTTAAGATTAAGAAGCCAAGTGTGAAGAGATTGTAATTGATCTCCAGGATTCAAGATCAAATAATAAAGAATCATTTTCAATGAATCAATGTATGTTCCGCATTTAATAATTTTCTTGGTGACTTGACATGGAAGATCTTGACAATAAAGTAATTAGATTTTCAAGTTCTTGAGATTTAAAGTTTTATAAAAAAATTTAACAAGTGATATCAGAGTCAGCCCATGTTAAACCATTGAGATTAAAAGCAAGAATTTTACGATTGAAATAATTTGGATTTCTAAATTTTGAGATATGAATTTCAATCACTAAATTTCAAAATTTTGGATTTTACAGTTGGGTGTTGTATCTCAATAAAATCATGCGTGACAGCGCTCGAGCGCTGGCTCCCCAGGGCACCCCCTAGCTATTGGTAGGCACAGCACTACGAGGCTATCTGCACAGCTTTGTGACTGCAACGCCCATTTTCTGTCCCTTTTTTCAATTTTTTTTTTTTTTGCTTTGTTAAAACAAAAGATGAAAAAATGAAAAAAGGAATGACAATCAAATTTTAAATCTTGGTACTTAAAGTTTATTTCGAATTACTAATTTTTTAAAATAGATTAATTGAAACAATATATTACCAAAATAACCTCTTATCTAAATTAATTTATTTGAAATATTAGGAAGGTCGTGTGTACATAATTCATATGGATATTCACCGGCACAAATGAAGCAATATTTGGCTGAATTACGTACATATCTGTAGTAATAAATATGTGACAATTATAAAATTCCTTATGCGAACAATAAGTCGATTCAAATAGAGATTTATTGCGATAAAGATTGAACAACCCACTACTCTTATAGATAAAAGTTCCATTGATGTAAACAAACGAGCTTCGATAAACGGGATAATTCAAATTACGTGAGTCTTATGATCATGAAGCGTGAACTTACAATAACATTCAGGGATGTCGTGTCCAAGTAACTACCGAAGAATTTCTTAAAGAAAATTCAAAAACGCTTTGCGAAAAAACAATTACGCCGAAATTATTATGCTTCTAGCGAACATGGTATCACTAAAGTATGAAGGTAAATGAATGTCCCCAGGGGCATAGGCGAGTTGGTAAGGCCTGAGGTGACGTGGGGAGAAATTCTTCGGCATCGCAGGTTCGAATCCTAACTCAATAGTCGGGTCTCTGCTCCTTTGGGGTGGACGGGGCTCTGCTGGGCTATGTTCGTGTCCTATTGGCTCTCTCCCTCAGGTCTCTACCACTCGTGCATATCTCTCGATTATAACCCGCCTGGCCGAGGGGCCTCTGGCACAAGTGGGAGGGTTCGCCTTCGGGACTTCCCCTTAACAAAAGTATGAAGGTAAATGAAACATATGGGAGTACATCATTGAGATTTCTCATCTTCTTTCAAAACTAAAGGCACTAAAGCTTGAGTTGTGTGATGATTAGCTTGTGCATTAAATTTTGATTTCTATACTTGTACAATTTTGCTAATTTAAGGTCAGTTACAACTTTAATAAGGAGAAAATGGACTCTAATGAGCTCATTTCATATTGTGTGTAAGAAGAAGAAATGCTAAAGTAAGAGAGAATCAAAAGTGCTCACTTAATAAGTATCTCTAAGGACAAGTTAAAGAATAAGGAAGCTGAATCTGGTTTAGCTCAAAAGGAACAATAGAAGCCTGAAATACATAAATTATCGGCGGTTACTTTTGTGAAAATCTGGGACACATGAAGAGTGACTGCACTAAATACCACACTTGGTATGTATAGAAAAGTACACTTCTCACTTTGATTTGTTTAAGATTAATTTAGTTTTAATGCTTGACACACTTGGTAGATAAATTTTAGTGTCACTACTCATATAAGCGTGTCTACACATGGTTGCCTAAATAGTCGAATGTCAATGGATGCAGAAAGATACATTTATGTGGGCGAAGGCAAATCAGTTAAAGTTGAGGCTATAGGGACTTTTAGGTTATTATTTGGATTTAAAAGAAACGTATGTGGTATTGTCTTTTAGACGAAATTTGATTTTTATTTTTATATTGGACAAATTTGATTACTCATATCCATTTGGAAATAGTTAGTTTAGATTGTTTCTTAATTCAAATATTGTGGGTACTGATTTTTTATCTGGTTATGATAACCTATAATTGCTTAATACGATTTCCTTTTATAAAAAATATTGCACGTGAATTCACGTGGTATTAAATATAAATTAACCGATGAAAATTCCGCTTCATTATTGTATAAGAGATTAGATCACTTTTCTCAAAAGAGAACGGAAAATCTTGTGTCGGAATGAATTTTTGATCCTTTTGATTTTTCAGACTTAAATATTTATGTTAATTGCATTAAGGGAAACAAACAAACATGATGAGATTATGTGTCAATAGAATTTCGGACGTCTTAAAATTAATCCATACAGATATATGTGTGTCATTCCCTTCGACTTCTTGGAATGGTCAACAATCATTTATTATGTTTATAGACGATTTTTTTCTCATTATGGCTACCGTATCTCATTCATGAGATATCCCAATCACTGAACATATTCAAGGCTTACAATGCCAAGGTTGAAAATTGACTCAGAAAAAGAATAAAACACGTCAGATTTGATCGTGGTTGTGAATACTATGACAGATATGACAAGTCACGAGAACAATAATCAGTGCCTCATGCTAAATTTCTGTAGGAATTTGGAATTGTCCCACAATACACCATGCTAGATCCTAGCATGAATGATGTTACTAAGAGATGAAACAGAATATTTGAGGATGTGGTAAGTAGTATGATTAGTCATTTCATCTTGTCAGAATCTCTAGGATGAAGCACTAAACACTTTAGCTTAAATTCTCAATAAAGTTTCAAGTAAAACAACCGTTGAGGGGTTACAAATTTTTAAAATCCCACTATCAAGTCAATTTTCAAAATGATAAATGTTCAATTACTTGTGGATGTGGAATTTGCCAGGGAGGGGGGAATAAGGTTTTAAGGTTAAGAATTTTATCTTTGAAAAATAATATGTATATATTCCTTTTTTTAATAATTGACAATTTTCAGGACTTGGACAAATTCTTGGTCCAAATTTTGTTCAAGAAACAATTTCGAATCAAATGCCCTATATACAATCAAAAGATTGATCCAGAAAAACAAATTTAACAACTTCAAAAACAAATGCCTTAAGGAATCCACTAGAGAAAGGAAAAAGGTAATTTCAGATGACTTTATAGTTTTTTCCAAAAATATGAGGATGGCATTAGATTGATGGAAGAAGATATGATCAATAAACTTTCATCAAGTCATACAAATGAATAATTTTCAAGAGTGGATTGGTGCCTGAACAAGGAGATAAAGTCCATGAAAGACAATGATGTTTGGGAACCCATCCCATGACCTGATGGTACGAATGTCATTGGTTGTAAATGGGCATTTAAAACAAAAAAGGATTTGAAGGATGATATGGAGAGATATAAGGCTCTTCTTATTGTAAATAGTTTTACTTAAAAGGAAGGCACTAACTTTAATGAGACTTTCTCTCCAGTTTCTACGGAAAAATCTTTTAGGACTATTATTGCACTTGTGATACCTTTTTATCTCGAGCTACGTCATATGGTTTAAAATTAAAGAAATCCATTATGGGCTCAAACATGGTTCTCATCAATGGTATCACAAATTTCATCAAATAATTATCTCGTTCGATTTTGAGATGGATGCAATTGATGGTTGTGTATATCACAAATTTAGTGGGAGAAAACATATTTTTTCTAAAATTGTATGTCGGTGACATCTTTCTTACCTGTAATGATATAGGCTTATAGCATGAAACCGAGAGATTTAGTGATGGAATTTTGAAATGAGAGATATTGGTAACACTTTTTTTTGTTAGGGATACAGATATATTGGGATTGTTCTTGGGGTGTTTTTGGATTATCAGAAAAGAAGTACATCGATATAAAGTTTTTATAAAAGATTTATGATGTGGGATTATAAACCACGATATACCCATGTTACTAAAGGAGACAAGTTTAGTCTCAATCAATTTCCTGAGGATAAATATATACAAGAAAAATGCAGAAAATTCCCTATGCTTTAGAAGTTGGAAGTTTAATGTATATTTAGGTTTGCATGCATTCATGTATAGCATTCATTATTGGAATGCTGAGAATATACTTAAGTAACTTGGGATAGATCTTTGGAAAGCAGCCAACATGTTATTCGGTATCTATGAAGAATATGAGTGCTGAGTTTTGTCACTAGGTTCCACATTTTGGGATGGAATTGAAAGACCAGTTAAGTTATTTTGTGACAATAGCAGTCTTATATTCCAGCAGGAAGTCATTGATGTCAAGGTTTATAGACATTAAGTTCCTAGTTGTTAAGGAAAGAATTCGGAGTGATCAGGTTTCTATATAGCCTATTAAGAAAAACTTCATGATTGAGGATCCACTAACTAGAGAACTGTCACCTAAGGCTTTTTATGAGCATACTCTTATATGGATGTTGCATTTTTTATGATGTGGCAGTTTAGTAGGAGCTTGTATTTGGTTGTTGTATGATTCAGACACATATTATGCTTATAAATATTCAAGTTATTTCAGAAATAAAGTATTCGGTTCAGTTTCACATTGATTAAAGTTTTGATTTGATCTCATTAAAGAATAAGGTAGGATTAGCTGAAAATAGTCTTGTTTGGATTATACTACTTGTAATTTTCATACTACACATCTATACTTAATTTATGTCATTTGATTGTGTTGATGTACATGATCATTGACTGGTTTAGTTATCATGCTTGTAACTAAGATCACTTTGATCATATATTAGCATAATTAATGGACGAGATTGTTTGGAGATACTTTTGATTATGATAGCAAAAGTTTTGACGTCATAAGGTTCAACACTTTTATAAGGTAACATATATGGGTCAAGTGGAAGATTGATGTGTTTTAATTTGTTACGTGGGCATACATACGTAATTAAGAGTGCATTAAAGGTTATTTTAAAGTTATGCCCGAATAAAGTGATCAAATAAAGAATTAAAGTTGTTGGATTTTGGACATTTAAATAAAGTATGGACCTAAATATATGTAGAGATCAGATTCATTAGAGTTATATTTTCATGAAGGGCCGAAGTACATATGTAAATATTAATAGGGTTATGGTCCCCAATTCATAAGTGATTCTCATTCTATGTATCATTCCATCAAAACAAGAGAACATATTGAAGAAAAAGATCCAAAACCCACAATTAAGAACATGAAATCAACAATCAAGAAGAATGAATTGAGACATTCAAAATTATAGAGTAAGAAGTTAAAGTCAAAAACAAGAATTCAAGAATCAAAAGAAATAATATTCAAAATTAACGGTTAAGAAGCCAAACAAGAAGAGATTGTAGTTGATCTCCGTGATTCAAGATCCGTAATCAAGATCTAATAATAAAGAATCATTCCCAAAGAATCAATGTATGTTCTGCATTTAATAATGTTTTTGGTGATTTGACATGGATGATCTTAACAATAAATTAATTAGGTTTTCAAATTCTTGAGATTTAAAGTTTTATAAAAAAAAAATATAACACAATACTTTGGAGGATTAATTTAGACCCTACGTTAATGGATTAATCTCGAAACTTAAAAAATATACATGAAATTGAAGAATGAATTTAATCAAGAATTGAATGATCTCTAAAATGAAAAAGTGTATATTAAGTCTTAAAATAAAGAATGGAATTAAACTCTATGTTGATTTACTAATCTTGAAAATAAAGAAGTGCATATTTACTCGAGAATTAATTGAATAATCTAGAAAATTGAACTTGAAGAATTAATCTACACCTAAGTTAATTAAATGCGGCAAAAGGGAAACATTGCAATAATTTAAATATAACCAAGTATAATTGTCCAAAAATTGATTCTCAAATTAATATATTAGTCATAAGCATGTGCGTTCATCTTATGTATCGAATGAATGATATGTGTAATATTTTTGAAATACTAATATTGTTTCTGAAAGTAGTTGAAGTAAGTGATATTGTTAAAGAAAAAACTAATTGCTAAAAAGAATATACATGAATAAATTTTTCACGAAAAGTATATAATGTGAAAAAGTTGAATGAATTGAGATGTAATAATTTGATTACAATAATACTTCTTTGTATACAATATTTTTTGTCAATGCCATAGCTTTTCTTCTTCCTATTTTATGCTTTTTATAAAAAACTTTTATTGTTTGCATTGAAATTTCGCAAGAAAGTGTGACATATAGTTGCCCATGAGAGAATACATGTTCAGTAACGTATATTCTAAGAATAATTTTGTTTGTCTCTGAATCTTGTTAATGGTCATTGTAAATTATTTCCTCTTGAATTTGAATGGATATTCTTCATCATTTGCTAGAGTTAACGGATGTGCTAAAAAAATGACCCAATTGTGATGAACCGACATCATATACCTCTTTTGGCAACAAATATAAATTACAAAAAAACACAAATTATCAGACTTCATAAATAAATTGAGAATTAATTTGGCTTGCTAACTTCTTCAAACGCTGTATAACTATTAGACTAAACTTCGACATAAATATATAAATAAATAAATGGCACTGCATGTAATTTGAATTCTCGCTCTAATGTGCGTTAAAATTAATAACGAATGAGGAGATATACACTAACTTACTAGGATACTCTTATCTCTAGCTATTATGAGTAATAAGATAGTTTTACCATAATTTTAAATTTAAAGATAATGTAAATCTCAATTTAATTTTTGTTTTTTAAAAAAAAAAATGCTCATTTACACTAAACAAACCAAAATATTGAAACAACATTCTTATTTGTAGTTCAATCTACAAATACGTAAACCATATAAAAATATTCAAACCTACATAAATTATTGGAACATATAATATGTTAAGTGGAGACACAAAAAATGCACAAAAGTGGAGAATATAGATCCAACTCTGAATGAAGAATCAAATTGTGTATTAAAAAAAAAAAATCATTGAACAAAATCATTTAATAGATACAAACAATATTTCTTATATAATTGAATGAAACTACAATAGAAAAGATTTTTGATTTGATATGGACATAAATATAAAATGAATTTTCTCTGGCATGTAAATAAGAAAAAAAGAAAATAAACTTAAAGAGTATGTAATTTGCTCAATGAGAAGTCGGAATCCTAATTTTTAGATTCAACACAAAAGATGGAAAAGGAGAATCAAATACATAATGAAATTACAAAAAAAGAACATTCTTTAATGATGAAGAATTAAATATCAAATTATCAAATATTGAATTGACAATAAGCAAACATGTCAAAAATTACTAAATTCTACAACTTCTATAAACGACTTGCATACTTAAATCCCTAAAATAGAATTTTTACCCCTTCTGCTTTACTGTGAATGGCAACTTCAAAATGCATTATAAAAAAAAAAAATCTTACTTTAATGCCACAAAATTCTTATCTGATATATTTGAATATAAATATGCCAAATCAAATTTAAAGAATAAAGTATACACGTGTGAATATTAAAAAGCATAAATCAATGCATAATTTATATTCATTGGATATATCCAAAATCTCAAAATATAAAAAGTTATGTCTCATTTAATTTGTCGAAAGTAGTGACATTTAGTCTCTTGCTTCGACTTGCCTAAAATCCAAGTAAACATATTTGATTAATTTCTATTCGATTCAATCTGATTACATTCAAAATTATTGGAGACATGAACATTTCTTCTAGTAATTCTATGAAAGTAAAAAAGAGATGACGATGATGATAAAAAAATCATAAAATAATTGGTAAGAACTTAAAATCAAAAGCTAATTTTAAATTCTATTCCCTTGACAATTTAAGAAACAAAAACACACAATTTTCTTGACAATTACCTTGATTTATTTTACAAAAATAATTTTTGAGAAGAAGAGACAGTGAGAATAAGAGAGAAGATGATGGGTTGGGCAAAGTATGTATAGGAAATGAAGTCATTAAAATAAATTATAAAAATACAATAAAAATGAGTCCCTTTAATTTCTCTAGCATTTAAACCAAAGCAAAATGTGTAGAATAAAAAACAAATGATACAAATCACTAAATTGGATCAATAGGGAAATTAAAAATGTTTGGAAAAATATAAGGAGTATTAAATAAAATAAATAGCTATAAAGGGTATTTTTGACCTATAATTAAATATATAAGGGTTTAATTGGTATTTAAAAGTTTCTTCCGAATACTTTCTTTGTAAGTATTGTAGATTATAGCAATAGATTTTAGAGTTTGAAAACATATTGTTGAAATTAATTAGGCAAGCTAGCAACCCATAATTAAACACATTTTATTCATATTTTTTTTCCATATAATGGAAACCTACTAATATTATTAAAAAACAAAAAGATTTTACTACTTGTACATCAAAATTGTACATAAAATGTTACATAATATGATGTGGATAAAAAAGATTGGATGAAAAAGTTGATTGTATTTTAAACTGACAAATGATAGAGTATCATGTGGCATTATGTAACCTATTGTGTAACCCCTGATGCACATGTAGAAAAATTCAATAATTGTCTGCTCATTAGAAATTTTCAAATGGACGGATTGCATATCCATTGAGGACGCAACTCACAAGATTTTGGATTATATGAAGGGTTATAAACCTTGAGTCATCCAACTTTGAGCGGAGTCGTATCTAGGTACATATTTTCAATTTGTTGTGTTGACACTTTAAAAATGCAGCTCAAAATTAAAGGTCCAAGGTGAGAAGTCCAATTGGAGAGTTCAAGATAAAGGCCTAAGAAGAATCATTGGTGAAGGTAATAGAAACCCAGGAACAAGAAGGCGATATCGCCCAAACTTGCAAGACGCCCAGAGGTTGAACGAATGAAGGGCCATGTGATTGCCCAGAGCGATGGTCCTATTTTCGCCTAAACCTTCGAGTCGTCTAGGGTGGGGCACATTTAAAGCATTATGGTCATCCAATCCAACGGTTATGGAAGCAGTTATTAGACAAATTCGACATGCCCCACGATTCAAGGATAGACAGTTAAAAAGGCAAGAGTAATGGTAACGGTTATGAGATAACTTCTCCCCAACAAGTCG
>CAIGRS010338620.1:0-13374 GCA_903798395.1 Fraxinus floribunda
ACTTGCGCCTTTTCTTCTTTGCCTAAAAATCAAGTTTGAATTTTCACTTGATTGAATTCTTGCAAATCCCTTTCAATCCTCTCACAAAAACAATGAATTCTCCTCATTTGATGATAATAATTAATGGATATTGGAGTATAATATGTATAAATGAGAGGCCTCCACTATGTATTCTGCTGTTATCTATTTGTAGGAGTCGAAAATTGGTTGAAGATCACGTCCAAATTGACTTCCAAAAGAGTTCCAATCGAATATCGAAAGTTCCATTCGCGCGTGGATTTTTTGGTCCCTGCACAGCAGTATTTTGGCCATAACTTCCTCTTCCGATATCCGATTGATGCGACTCAAAGTGTATTGGAAAGCTAACTTAAAGAGCTACAACTTTGATTGAGATACGAATTTTCTAATTTGGACATTTACTGTGCCAAAAATTGGTTTCAACTTTCGACTAGAAATCTGGAATATAACTTATACAATTGAAAATTGATTTTTATCATATTCCGTTCCTTTTTGAGTTCAAATTCCATCCAATTGTCTCATAAAAATCTTTCAAGTATCATCTTTTGGTCCAAATCAATTATTGAATATTTTCAATTTGGTTCTCAAACTTTGGAGTTTGCCATTTTTCTCCATTTTTCGCTTTTTTCTTTCCCTTCTTCGTTCAACCATTGAGTTTTACCTATATAACATAAAATACAACAATTTAGGATATATTTTGTCAAAAGAACTACCAAATATCGATATTTTAGGATGCCGATTTATACACTTAGAAATTATACATTGTTTTGATCAAGAAGTTCGTTCGTTTGTGTCTTTTTTTATTATATGAAATCCTTCTAAGTATAAGTAGAAGTTGTTGGGCTCCTACCCAAACTTGTGGGAGGCATAAAGTAACTCAAGAGTTACATCAAAAGGAGAAATCAAAAGTTTTCAAGATGATTATGTATGTATATGTGCGTCTCTTTGCATGTTTACATCTATATTCTGTCTGCCTTGCTTTCGGGTTTGTGCTATCCTTAGCCATCAAAGGTGCCCCTTCTGTAAAACCTCAAATTATGCTGTGGAGTATCGAGGTGTTAAGACAAAGGAGGAGAAAGGTTTGGAGCAAATTGTAAGGCTTATTGTTCTTTTTAGCTCATTTAACTTCCTTTCTTGAGGTTTCAGATGGCAGTCTTGCTGCATTGCATTTTGTTCTCATGACTTGGGCTTATAGGAAGAACAACGACTTATAGAAGCCAAAATAAGGATGAGGCAGCAAGAGATTCTAGATGAAGAGGAAAGGATGCTGAAACGAAAAGAACTCAGATCCTCCAGCAGTATCAGAGGACCAAGTGAAATTGATTATTGCTCCGCACCAGGTATCAGATATGAGCCTAAGTTTCCCACTCTAGGTTCATTTGCTCTGAATATGAGCACTTAACTTATTTTCTTTTCCATCTGCAGCCCAATCCTTTAGTTCTGCTGTAGAAGGTGAGGAAATTGTTATCTCTGAGGAGTTATGTACTGCTTCAGCAATAAGACGGCAAAATAGGTAGACAATTTTCTTTGCTCCGTAATTTCTTATGTGCTTACTTCATTGATATCATTTTACCACTTGATTCATTTACCTTTCTGTTGTGTGGGATTAGTAGTTGAAACAACGATGTTTTGGTTTTAGACAACTGGCTAGAATCATAAAAGTTCCAAAACGTGAATTGTAAGGAAATTCTTTACCCGTTTTTTAATTGTTCTTAAAAAAAATCTTGATATGAAGAAACTATCTGGTTTTTGTAGTAGCTTTCCTAGAATTGTTATAGCTGATTCTTGTATATTATTTTTACATGCTAATCGTAAAATAATCAAATCAACTGTAACTGCAAGGGTGAAGTCGAACATGAAATAGTCAACTTTTCCAGTATTAGTTGCGGATATGTTGTTTTATTATTTATTTTTGTTTGCTGACCTCCACCGCATGCATATTGAGGTAGAGCTGGCAAACGAGTGGGTTGAGTTGGTTTTGGGTTGAAATTTGGCTTTTATCGGACAGTGGGTTGCAACTGATCCTTCTGTTTACATATGGGTTCAAATGGATTGGATCAGATCTGGGTTGGTCCAATCCCGTCAATCCACTATGTTAATATTAATGTCGTTTCTGATTTGTTTTAACATACAGAGTTCATTTCTGTTTGTCAACTGAGAAAGGGAAGTACATCACAAAACTGAAGATGTTCTAGAGAAAATATCATGTTTGTAACCTGAATGATGTTCGAATTAGTTCCAACTGTTATATATGCAAGGACTGTTGGTATATTATTACGCGTGTTTTGTTTATGAGGAATTGAATCACTGGTAACGTCAAATTCAAAATTTACCTTTTCCCTCTGATCTTTCCTTTGTCAATGGGGATGGTAACCATGCCATTTATTTCTAATGTAGACTATAAATCATTCTATGAATCCTTTGTTCCAATTTTCCACTCCTAGGTGAGGGATTAGAATATTGAGGCTTATGATAGATTGGGCCAAATGCAGATTTGCATGTTCTCTAATTATAATTTCTTTTCATCTGTTCATAAATCAAAATTATAAAGTAATGGTAGTATATTAATATGGCTTGGGCATTATATGTTCAAAAAAATGGGTAACTGTTGTCCTTTTACATTTATTTATTAAGTCAACAATATGCAAATACCCACATATCAAACATATGCATATGCATATAAACACACTTATGTACCATAGACACTGCAATTAGGGTAGCGTGTCCGTGTTCGACACGTGTCAAACATGAGTCGATACCAACACTTCTCGGACACTCTACCGTAAGTTTTCTTTTTATATTAGAAATATTATATATTGTTAATTAAAAGTTACTAGCAAGTAAAAAATATGTACTCATTTTTAAAGATTTCAACAAGAAAAATTAATAACAAGTATAAAATTAAATTTATACTATATAAATGAAGAATTTTTAAGAATTTAATCAACGTGTCGTGTCCTGTCAGTACTTTTTTTAAAAATCGTGTGTTAGTTTATTCGACACGTATCGTGTCGGAAGAATTTAATCAACGTGTCGTGTCCTGTCAGTATTTTTTTTAAAAATCGCGTGTTAGTTTATTCGACACGTATCGTGTCGGTGCATCATAGACACACACTTTTAACTTGTAAATATATTAGAATATGGAGAAGTTTTCGTTTAATAATTAATTTTTGCTTATAGTGATTAATTTTGCCATTATAATCAACATTTTAGGGCATGAAAAGAAGCTAATTTACAGGAAGGTTCATAATTTACAGTAATGTGCTGAAAATTAATTATTAGAGCACCATGTATATATGCATTTTATATATGCTTAAAAAATTTGTGATGTCTTGACACAATGTTCTTCTTTGCTGACGATACCAAAGCCTGGTCTAATAACTAATTATAGATACTTTGTTTTTGATGTATGAGGCACAATATAATTTGAGTCCAGCAAACAAAAGGTGTTAATTAATCATGCAATGTATGACTAAGCCTTACATTGAGGATTCATTTTGCTTTGCATCATTCTTTAAGCAGATTCTTTGCTGTTCTAACAATTTGGGTTGACGAATATTCTTGCTATAATTTATGTCTCTGTTTGGACTCAATTTTTCAAAAAAGTATTTTTCCAAAACTCATTTTCAACCACACACTCCCATAAAATAATGTTACACATAAATTCAAAACCTTTCCTTATTTTTTTACCACACATCCTCCAAAAATCACTATTCCATTATCATATTGTATTGCACTCATATGATCGGAAATTTTCATTTTTTGTCTGTGTTTTTATATCAGCTAATTGGTGGATTAGCAAGAGCTGTTCCTGTGATCTTAGTAGATAATTTGGATGCCATGTCCTTCTCAATTGCTTACATTCTTACCAAATGCAGGGAGGATGAATTTGACCTGGATCTGGAGGAAATAATGGTTATGGAAGCCATTTGGCAGTCTATTCAGGTACTTATATGACCAATTAACTTTTATCTCACCAGTAGTGTGAGAAAATTTGTTGCCTTTTAGCCGTCAAGAAACCTATATCGGGTAATCTCTTTGATTTTGTTAATCTGGATCTGCATGTCTAAATAATAAATATGAAGTAAAAAGATTGCAAAATGAATAATGAACTGTATGCTGTCTCTAAGTTGCATGTTTTGAAGTTTGAACACATTTTTGTTTGTATCCAAATTAGGGCACCAAGGTGTTTACATCTTGAATATAATCCCAAACCATGGAGAAATAGAAGATCTTTCTAAATCCTAGTCATCTCTGGTGCTCCAGACTTCTAGGAGTCTGTCTTTTGTGTTTAGGATAAGCTTGTAATGTCTTGTCCTTTTTTTCTATTTTCAAGTTTATTAGATACTTTGAAGTAACTCCAAGAAAGGGGTCAAATGTTTAAAAGAGGCGATCATCTACCGGTTGAAGCTATACTAAAGTTGATTGGGTTGGTTGAAGAAGCTCAACTCAACTTAGCAATTTATGACTGCAGGTTTGGTAACACGTAGAACTAGAACACATTTGTGGATTCTAAGAGCAGTTTGCAACAGAGACTCGTAGGTTGAGATATTTGTGAGTTTTTTTAGACCTATGAAATTGTAATTCCTCAAAATTTCACAAACGCTGGAGTGTTACCAAAAACTGTATTTCTTGCGGAACAATAAAATAATATTCTTTGATAAAAATATAATTGGAATATCCATAAATTTAAACTAAACATGAAAACTTAATCGCAAATTAAATAATTATTTTTGAAAAAATAAAACTGACTTATAATTTAAAGAAAAAAGAAAATAAACTTAATGTTTTATCTTTTCGATCCCTCTTGGCAGTCCGCATAACCATCTGCCACAGTTCTAATCGACCCGAACTAAGATGTAAAATTTTGTAAGAGTGAGTATTTAAAAATATACCCAATAAGATACGTGCAGTTTTTATACACAATTATATAATAATAACATAGATAATTCATACCACATTTCTCTTTATGGAGTATATTGGTGATCAAGCGAGATATCAATCATTTTGAATTTTTGAAGGATTTTACATTTCGTTATGTCAAATCTGAAGGTCCACTGACAATTAATGCATAAATTATTGAACATAAAAAAAATACGGAAACATCAACTTGCACAAAGATATCTTACCTTGATTGATCAAATGAGTTTTTGAAAAAAATATACTAGAAATTTACAGCTACTTTATATGAAAGCTGCCGTGGAAAATTTCTTTAGTGGTGAATTGTAAGACAATTGCACACTATTTATAGTAAAAATATAGTGGTTGAGTCATGATACAATTGAGATGGAAATTTGTATTTATCAAATTTGATAAAAATTGAAGTTTTAGTAAACTAATCATGAGATGACATGTGTACATAATACCTATCAAAACAGAAAGGTGATTTTAATCCCAATACGTGATAGTGATAACAACTTTTGACTTTAAATAGAATTCTAATAAAAATTACAACCATGCTACATGTACAATGGTGGATGACAACCTATGATGCACTGACACGGATACGTGTGTCCGACACGATACGTGTCGGATATGTCGACACGCGATTTTTAAAAAAAGTACAGACACGACACGTTGATTAAATTATTAAAAATTCTTCATTTATATATTATAAATTTAGTTTNAAGAAAAATAATTACGGTAGAGTGTGCGAGAAGTGTCGGCATCGACTCGTGTCCGACACGTGTCGAATACAGATACGCTATTCTAATTGAAGTGTTCGTGCTGCAGAGATGACAACGGTGGATGACTAACACTCACAATAGGGGAGACCCACTTTTTTTTGGAATTTTTTAATCACACGGGGCCCACACGCATGTGAGGTTGTCAACCTCCATTGTCATCCATTCATGTACAAATGGAATTGTCCTAAAAATTATCCCACATCCATTCCTTAGATACACGTGGCTATCCCTCATCCAAGTTCAATTTGATTTAAAAAAATAAATAAATTACAATTTCTTTGAATTTCAATATCTTGAGATTAGCTTATCCGAATTAACTTGTTCTCGAGCCTAATTTATATGATTAATTACGAGCTACCCAACGAGCCCCATATTGATATATTTTTTGTCACTTTAACAATATCTAAATATTTAGCCCAAAATTTGAAGTTAATACATATATCACTTTAGTCTCTCAACTTTTCAAAAATAATAAAAATATGGCATATAAAATAATTAAATTCTATTTTAAAATTTTCGGGGCATTACAGAAATTGTATAGTGATAATGAGACAATGCCTACTCTACCCCAAAATTAAGTAAAAAGATTATAGAATAAACATGTTGAGACGATGGTTGCTTCATCAAGAAAGATTTGGAAGAAACATTGACATATTTGCAGTTTACAACCTACAATTAGCATATAATCTCACTATGAAACTTTATTGTTTGATTCTTTGTGTAGCAAGCAGAACCAACATATATTTTTCAATACCAAGTGTAAGAAATAAAAGATATTAGGAGTATCTTTTGGGTTTAGGATAGGCTTATACTTTTTTATTTTCTGTTTTCTAGATGACAATCTTTGTAGTTAAATTGTGTTTGTACTTCTGCAATGTGATTTTAGGGCAAATTAATGGATCAGAAAATATATACTTTCAGAACTGCGTTGGAACATTAGTACAAGTGCTGCTCAATATTTATATTTTTATTGTTCTACAAGATTGTTGTCTAGGTTGATCTTTAATTCTCCTCCGACTTTTGGTGATGTAAATGACCTATACTAGTCTATTATAAAAATGTGGTGGTGATAGGAAACTGGCCAACCCCAAAATTTGCCCTATAGTGACGCAGCTCCATCAGAAGAATATATGATGGACGATCGTCGCACCTCGGCAATGATAGCCCCGGTAGCTGGATTATCATCTCCTTCTGGTGGTCTTGCATGTGCCATTGCAGCCCTTGCTGAGCGTCAACAACTGAGTGGAGAGTCCAATAACTGTGGTGGGAACATGCATGGGAATAGCATGATGCCTGGATGTAGCAGGTTTTCTAATAGGGAAGAGCAAGAATCTGAAAATTATTTTCCTGCAGAGAGTGCCATTGTGGAATCACTCGATATACAGCTGGCAATGACCCAGGATGCTGGAGAATGCGAAGAAAATAGATCTGAGGTGGTGGAAGTTGGAACCAGCATCACGGGTTCTCATGAATTGAATGATGCAGGAAGGTCTTATGCACTCCACCAATTTGATGAAAATGACTGCACCTTCCAACCCGTTGTGGGCCCCATAGTTCCTGAGAGCTACGAGGAGCAGATGATGCTAGCCATGGCTGTATCGCTAACTGAGGCTCAAGCTAGGGCAAGTGCACCAGGAGTTGCATGGCATTAAGTGTTCTTGGATAAGGTAATTATGAAATCCTTCATTTATCTCTCGATTCTAAACCAATCGCCCTAATCCTTCCACCGTCCTCCCCTCCAAAACTCAACAGAAATAGGAAATGTCTTCTCCTCTTTATATAGGTGTGAAAGGGAAAAATATGATTCTGGTGAATGAAAGGTGTTTGTTGATTCCATTCCCGAATGCTGATGCGCCTGTATAAAGTCTCTCAAACATACAAGTGTAGTGTTGGTGGTCTGCCTAATATCAGTTTAGAATAACATGCATGCATTGTCTTCAATAATTGTTGATGATGGATAATTATCCAAAATACTCTCGACAGGAAAGCTTCTTTCACCTTCTTTTTGAAGCTTGAATTGTCAAGAGACTCGAATGCACAGTTAAGTACCATCTCTCTCTTCAGTTTTAAGTACACAAGAAATTAATAATTTTAGACAATTTCAATCTCTAACACTGTTATTGCACCAAAAAACATATCAATACGTAAGATTAACCTGCCAAATCAAGCAATGCAAATACGAAAAAGAAATCAATTGCAAGAGATTGATTTTTTATGAAGAAAACCCACCAATTCATAGGAAAAAAGATTGCGGGATTGAAGTCTAATTTCAAATTCATCTATATCATAATCTTGAGGGGTTGTTCAATTGGTCAGGTCTTGGGTTTGTTCTCTAATGGTCATCAGTTCGAGTCCCTTCAAGGCCACTGAGGTGAGTATCGGCTGTAAACTTCAGGGTCTCGTGGGATTAGTTGAGGTGCGTGCAAGCTGGTCCGAACATCCACAGTTATAAAAAAAAATAAAAAATTCATCTTATCATATGTAATGTGACTATAAAGCTCGAGTAGCATATTTTAAGATTTAATCATGACATAAATTTTGAACAAGAAATGTACAAGACAATATCGACAATTTAATGAATAAGTTGTCTAAGCATACGAGATTAATAAATAAGAAAGCATGGATATGAATGCTAAAAAGTTGAAACAAAGTTGTACGAAAAGTTTGAGTAGCGACAATTTATGAAAGAGAGTGTGACATGGGCTAGTGTGCTTACCATATTTGGTTGATTAGGGGAAAAAATGGTCATAAAACCTCAACTAACATGCTTTTTCTGTACATGATATTTAACTCGGGCTTGAGCCCTAATTTTTTTTTTTTATTTTGAAGAATGTATTTTGAAATAATAGATTGATGGAGAATGTGCGGTTAAAAAATGAGTAAAAATTTGGGTTTGTGTGTAATATTATTTTATTGAAGAATGTGGTTAAAAAAGAAGAGAGAAAAATATATTTTGAAAATAATGAAGATCAAACAAGGTTTTAATATCAGCATGAACAAAATTGGTTTGGGACCTTTGAATGGAGTTTAAGAAAACAATTTATTTTGGAACGTGAAAAGGCACAATTTATTGGAAGATTGCAGTCGAATTAATCCATCTGTCTTTTGATGGTCTTGAAAAGTTTAATGATGATTTTTAAGATGAACTTGGATTCATTAAAAGAAATAAAATATTACCGTCAGAAGCGCAAACAATTAAAGAAACGAAAAAAAATCATTTGTTATTAGTTGACATCATTTATGTAATTCTTTTCAATTTGGTATACAATAATTAGATAAGAGCATGGACCATATGAAGTAAATGCGAAAAAATTACGAGCACCTAAGTCAATATTATCTTCAATTTATTAAAATTCGCAACATGAGTCACGAGCAGTTCTAGATCATATGACGTACACGAACCAATTCATTTTACACATAGTAGTCAAAATTGGGAACGCATGGGGTTAGGAATAAAGGGAGCTGAAGTATCTATTTGGGAATAGGGTTTTTCCATTTGTACCGAAAATGGATGACAATGAGTTTGACAATCTCTCACAAGCGTGCGGGAACGCATGAATAAAAACTCCAATAAAAATGTGAGTCCTTCCCCCATTGTGAGTGTTCGATCAAAGTATTTATCAATCATTTTGGATAAATGTAACATGGTGGTTGCGAATAAAGACATTATTCGTAAAAAAAGTCCCATTAATGTTCATTGTACATCTCACAATCTCAATTATAGACAAGTGGTCAAATCATCCGTGTAAGCAATCACAGTACAGGAAAACTACTGGCAGAACTGCTCCTCCTCCTCGTTTTTTTTTTTAATGAAAAATGTGTACCCATAGGGGTGTACATATGAAAAATTACCAAGTGTGCACCTTTAAAAAATTTGTCAAACTTTTTCTAAACATAGCATCACTCAAGCAATAATATAATGAATAATACAATCTGTACATAAACAATTATATAATGATTTCTACACGATGATGTTTTTCCTTTTTATTTGATTGAAGGAATTTTGACATAATTAAATATCACCACATCGTGTATATATACCATGCAACCGTGATACAACCATACATCACACAATTTCATTTTATTCATTCAAACAATCATCTGATTGCCTCATCATCCGGTACAAGTGGCACCCATATATATCATTGGAAAAACTAAACATCACATGAATAACACAACCCCCACTCCCCCCGGTCAATTTGACTCGTCTACTGTTACAAAATACAAAAATTACTCTCTCAATAAAGGCCAAGATTACTGCCATTTCCTGGATGGGGTCCCTCATTTCTACCAATTATCATGTGAATCAATAAAATAATCATGTCGAGTAGCTTCAATTTGGGTGGATGTTCGATAACAACGAATTTCGTGAACACTGTCACATTAGAAGAAAAGGTATTTCACTTTGACAGTTTGATAGCAAGGGGAAAATGAAAATCAAATTTCAAAATGCAGTAACTTTAAAATGCATTTTTTTACAAATTGCCCTGTTTTTTATTTTTGAACTAATATAAAATAAAGTTGGAATTCCTTACCCCAATCAAAACCTGAATATTTCCGAATTCCGAGTGTGTTCCTTAAAGTGTGTTTTCCTTATCATCAGACGAATCGACGTACCTTTTTAAGAAGAAAGAGAATATCTTGTTGGGTTTTTATTAGATTTTTCTTTCTTCATCTTCTTGTGCTCAACAGAAAGAGAAAGGTACTCTTGACGCCAACCTAGCAAATCTTTTCTTGTATTTTACTATCTCTTTTTTTTTTTTCCTATGGGTTCAATAAATGTGAATATGCATATAGGTGTATTTGAATGTTGGATTTGATTGCTTTATATCATGTGAATCGTGGTCATTTTCATGAAAATTTGAGAAAGTTTGGATTTTTATGACATGCTGGTGCTAAAATTTGATTTTTTTTTCCCTCTTCACTGTACTGTCCCTAGAAAAATGCTGGATTCTGGGATTATTGTGTTTCATGTTTTCCATTGAAAAAACACAAATTATCAAGGAGGGCACTTTCTGAATCTTTCAGCCTCTACTTGCCTTTTCTTTTCTTTTTCTTTTTCCTTTTTCCCACTTCGAGGGCTTGTAGAAATAGGACTCATGTCTTAGTTTTTTGGTTATTTTTCTGATGGAATGAGTTTGCCCATCCGATCTTAACTTTTGTGCCTTTATTTTTTTTATTATTCACTTGTGGGCTTGTTCATGGGACTTCATGTCTCAACTCTCAAGGTTTCGGTTCTTCTGATTCATTTGTGGTCCTTTGGGTGTTGAATTTTTTCTTTAAATTTAAAATTTTGTTCTTTTTAATGAATTTAGCAGTTGGAAAAATCTTAGTTGCGGGTATCACAGATTTTGATGGTTTTAAGTCTTCATTTTGTAATGAGCATGACCAGTGTTAAGAGAACAAAGTTCTAAGAGTTTGTTACCATAGTTCAGATTTCCCATCTTTGTTGTTTTTAAACTTCCATTCCCAGTTTGTGGTTCGATAAATTCCTCATTTTCTTTGCATCCGAAAAGAGAACCTCACTACCAATTATTCAGTCACTTGTATTGATCTTTTTCATTTGCAACGGTGTTAAGTCAATTCTGTCACAAGCTGGAATTTGCCTCGCAACCTTAATCTTTCAACAGATTAACTATGGAATCCTTTCAGCTGGATGAGCAGAAATTGTAACCAGTTAAAGTGAAAAAGAATGGTGAGGGAATAAACAGTAAAATAAGAAGAATAGAGGAAGATGAAGCTGTTGATCCTCTCAACATTGTAACAGAATTTGCAGAATTCATAGATAGTTTTTTCCTCGCACAATGGCTGCATATGTATCCAAGCACAGAAGAAGTGGCTTTTGCAATGATTAATAAAAGGCGATTTATTTAACAAACTGATTACAACTTTCCTTCCCAAACGATACCGTCTTCTCTTAACCAAAACGATACCGTTTCCTGTTGCATTAAACAACGTCCCTTGCTATCAGATTTTGGTTATTACAGTTGGTTGGCTCTCCTCCTTCTCTTTCATTTCCTTCTGGTTCTGGTCGTCTTCTTGCCCCATTGGTTCTGCACGACAAAATCCCAAGTTGAGAGCCCATAGTGCTAGAGCATGAGCTATTTCTAGCACGAGAAGCTATTATCTATGGAAGACTTAAGCCATGGAAAGTGTTTCTAGAATGTCTATATAAATTATAAAATATGGGTTTTCAAGTCATAATATTAAGTGTTGTACGTCCACATTTAGAAGTAGCGACCCTTTGAGAAAACTTAATCCTACCATTGGTTTATTGACATCCGCTCTGGACTTATGTCGAGGCCATGCCTTCCCGGGATAAGTCACATGGCCACTAGATGGTGAGCCATGGTTGAGGAAATTATCGACCCAGGGTTATTAATTTCTCTTCGAATTTTGTCCTTAGCTCAACATAACGAATGGTAATCAGAATTCTCGATTGCAGCATCGTGAAGAATTCCTTAGCTACTTAAATCCAATGCACATAGTTGTCGCAATTAACAAGGTAAGCCATCATAGCTCTTAGCTTAGCACACACTTGCAAAGTTAACAAATGATTGCCAGAGTTGAGTACTCATCAGTACAGTTTGCGGATAGTATGGTGGAGATATGGACCAACCACTCTCTAATATTGTTCTTTAATCTGGCACTGGACTCCTGTTAGTGAAGTTGACTAGGCGAGGTGCTGATCGAATTGAATATAATAGTGTGTATGACTGAAACATATCTTATCGATGTCACTTAAGACTTTCACTTAATAGACTAAGCAATGAATATGTCATCTACAAGATGTTGCAATTATATAAAGTTTCAAACTTATTATGTGTAGGTGGCCTAGATGGATGAATCAATGCAACTTAGGTTACATCACCTGCAAATATGAGGCGATTATTAGCATGTTTGGGTGGGATTATTCTTAAAATAAGCTGGTTAAAATTGCTCATAAGCTCCCAAAACACCTAAACATGGACTGAAGAAATTTTGGCTTTTTTTAGGCCAGATTTTGAAAAAGCGGGGCAAAAAATCACATTTTGCTCATTCATCTTATTGATTTTTCTAAAAAATAAGTGGATTCTTTGAAATATATGATTAATATACTTATAAGTACAACACCTCCCAGATATGAAAATTTTGCTTTTATGAATTATAAGATAGTTATATATTTTTTAAGCTCACCTAAACATGCTCTGTTACTTTGTGAGCTTCACTCGACAACACGCATTCATCAAAATAGTTACCTTATTCATGGACATTTTATAATTTTGGATTTGCACATTAGATACAACATGATAGTTTATAATGTTTGTATAATTGTACACACACCTCTCATTTTTTGTGATTTTACAAAAGAAATGTGGAAATTCAAAATTAATAAGGTTATATATTCTAGCGTAAAAATTGCTTTTTGTTTTGAAAAGTATCGATTATGAAATTTTATTTATGTACATTTATTTTGCCCACGTACGTTTGATAGCCATTATTGTGTAAAAATGATGTTTTAAATGGTGATTTATTTGGAGAATGTGTGGTTAAAAAGTGGGTAAAATTATTGAATTGATTATTGAAAAGTGTACATAGTTTTTGTATTTATGGGTAAAATTATTTTCTAACTTACTAATGTAAGGAAACTAGAATAAAATCCTAGTATCATAGTTTGAAAAAACGTAAA
>CAIGRS010338625.1:0-17692 GCA_903798395.1 Fraxinus floribunda
TGGGTCCAAAGATCAGATCTAACAGAAATTTGTCTTAAAGTTTCATTACAATAGAAACTGCATATTGCAGAAATGGCAAGTCCTTATCCAGCCAAAGATGCACTATCAGATAATATTAACCATAAAATTATGGCAAAAAATGACATTTTGAAGCAGCCAGTTTAAAGGAATCACATGTTAAAGTCGGCAAAAGTATTGTTGTATTTGGAAAACCATACGTTGGATCAGCTGCTGGTATTTTCCGAACAAGAAGAGTTCCACCATGAGGTCCTACTGTAGGGGCCATCTCCTCTCCCTTGTTCCAATGCAAGAACGTCAGTTTTCCCTGGAATAGATTTTTCCATACAGTATCAAATACTTCGGTATCCGTGATTTGACCTCGTCTATAATTCTGGAATAATGTAAAAGATTGTGTCAGTTAGAGTAATGAAACTGGATCCAGAAACATCCAGCATCTTGCAGAAAAGAAAACAGACAAAAATATTTTAAAGTAAATAGTGTATAATCGAATTCAGAAAGAAGAAATCGTCAACATCAAACAAACACAAGCATCTGCAATTGAAGTCATGAATACATGTTATACAAGTGAAAACACAAATGAAACTCATATAAATGTTAACTTCATATTCTAAAAAAGAGATATTCTTTTATTTTGTGATTCAAGTAATGAAAAAGAAAATCTTGACAGGAAAAAAATTCCAAACTAGGATTAGCAGTCGTCGATTACGAATAAAAGTTTGAAAGAAGAAACTAAATCAATTAGGAAATTCCCCGACTATATTGCACATCCACATAAGACAAACTACTGCCCCTCGACCAGATAGGAAAAGACTCTCTTTTGGAAAAGGATGGTCTGCTCTACATCAAGGGGAATAATCTTTTCGTCCCAAAAGATCCGAAGTTATAACCCATTTGAAACACAGAAACAACGCCCTATCCTGCTTGCACACTGACAGACATCACAGAAGCAAGGGTGGGTCATTGGATGACAGAAGGTATACATAAATTTATTCAAAAACAGCAATAATAGCTACTATCACCCCTTAGCATAGGGCAATACTGATAAATCTGAATGTAATACACTATTGTACTAACACTTGACATCAAGCTCTAAAATGAAGCATTAACATTCATTTGAAAGACTAATAACTCATGCCTGATAAAAAGGTCATCTCAATACGAAAAGAACATCTTATTTGTCGAGAGTCCTTCCTCTTTTCCTTTTTTTTCCCGATTCTGCTATTAAGCTACGAATGGTTCAAACCTAAAATTGTAAAAGAACCAAAACATCAAGGAAAAGAATGGTATCATCTGCTAAGATGAAGGACAAGCATACTATGTTCCTATACTATAAAATGCAACCTTAACAACTTCACCCCTATCTCTAACAAATCATCCTGCTAAACTAAATATCAATGGCCAATAGTATAAAGAAGGAAGAAAGTAGCTCCTCCTATTTCTGTTTCTAAAGAAAGTGATTTAGACTCCTTGTAGGTTAGACTTTAAGCCAAATAGGCTGACGAACACCTGAAGATATACTTCCTGCGATGGTGTTTTTATCAAAAAGAGCTCCAGTTCACCTAATGGAGGACTTTCTAGAAATCACGCTTCAAGCTACGGCACCTCTCTTACTCTCTTTAGCATTCTTAAATAAATCTCAACAAAAATGTCCCATCAAACGACCCCTGTAAAGAAAAAATTCTAGGATCGAGTTCATTATATTAGTAGCCAGTGGCCATAACATTTTTTTAATCTTATATGTACCTCATCGCTAAATTGGTGGGACTTTGATCCTTCGCCTTCCAAGTGACTCTGGTAACAAGCATGTTTAACGCTAAAATGATGTATATAACATTACAATTCAATAAAAACTCAAATGAATCATTTATCAATGCATCATCACAAACTTGCAAGGCAATCGTAGCACGTCAGAGCCGAGAGCCCTGTTTATCCATCATATTATCAAGCCAGAGATTGTGTGAAGGCCATTGGGCCCCTGACCATGACCTCATGGTATTACTATCATTCTTCTCAAAGTGCTATTTAATCCAGCTCAAACCCAACCTATTTATTACTACAACTTCAACAGCCAAACACTCCGTAATGCAACTTGCAAGTGCAATCATTCACACATTTCATTCCATTTATCTCTGATAGGTCTTTTCACAAAATAAGTTCCTTAAAAATTATTACAATGTCTTTCCTTGTCATTAAAGCCTTACTGATAGCCCAATATTATGGAACTTATCAAACTCATCAAGCTATAAATTATTTCTCAAATCTGTGTCCCCGAGTACTCCTATTTAATGTCCTCCATATTTTTTAAGTTCTTAACGAAGCCAAGTCAGCCTAAAATTTGAACCTATGTTACCGAGAATGAGGACACTTAATTGAAACTTGAAAGAGTGGGAAGAGGAATTGAGTTTGCAATGAACTGTAACTACAGGATGAAATCACCACCTAAAACCCATGTACTGAACAACAGCCAAAATATGAAAGTAATCCATGATATAAATAGGGAAAGAGCAAACTTCCTTCTCAGGCCTATCGTGAAAGGTCTTCTGTTCGTACAGAAAAGGAAGACCCCTTTCTCGACTAATTGATACAGACCTCTTTCGTCACCCAACAACTTTCATTCCCTGACCTAAGATCCCAAGGTTCCTGTTGATCCTTGAAAACAGTTAAACCCCACCCGGTCAATCAGGCCATTCTAATTATCTAGGATTTGTTCACGTGGGAATCCTGCTATGATATCTACGAAAACTCTGAATCAGCAAAAAGTTGGTGTGGCTGAACTTGTGGAGAAGGTTGCAAGCATGCGGCCTTCCAATAAAGAAGGTCGTAAATCGGATCAGAAAAAAGAAACGATGCAAATGCATTGTAAAGGCATAATAGAATGCAAACAAAACATAAATAATCGAATACACATGTTTCTTGGACTGAAAAACCATTGAAGAGCATCAGCCGTTTTTGCATCTTAAGACGAGATTTAACACTTTTCTTCCCATCTTTTGCTTCTTCTTTTCAAAATTTCTGGCCCAGAACAAAAGGCATTACTTATTCGAGAATCCAAACAAAACTCTCAACAGCCCAGTATGCTCAAATATCCCAAAAAATCAAGTATTTAAAATTTAAAAAAAAAAAACTTCAGAAAATCAAGATATGACACGAAAAACCGCTAGAAACATATATACATCATTTATTTGCTGGAATTTAGATTGGGTGACTGACCTTCCAACTGAGGGAGACGGAGTAATCGATTTTGCTGGCAATGTAACGCAACCATGTTGTGTGGGAAACCATTGCAAAATCAATTCCAAAGAGTCGCAGTATCACTGGAATTCGTATCTTAGAAATTCCTTCTGATTTTTTACTTCCTCTTAAACCCTTGACACTTTCTTTATTTTGTTTATTTTGGTTCTGGTTTTGCAGTATTTATATTTCTGTAATTTTTGACGCGGGTCGGGTTCTGTCCTGGTGTATGTAAGCACTGTCGTCTACGTGTATTGAACTCCAGTCACTCGATTGGATGGGCGATATGAATGTCCTAATTTAGTCAGATTTTAATTTAAATCGGAGTGAATAATTAAGTATTTGTTTATCTTTCTTTTTTTAAATAGATCTCTTTAATTCTCATGTTTATTTTCAATTAGATAATTACATAATAAAATATTTTACACGTAAATTCAAATATTTACACAAATTTATTCAAACTATAATTTTTTTTTCAATAATAGCCATCAAACATGGATTAATTTTAACCAAATACATTTATGAATTTCATAATTTTTAACTACACATTTCATCAATTTTTATTAAAATTTATTAAAAATTCGATTTCAATCCCTCACCAAACCAGGGTCGGGTTGTTGTTGGAATAATGTTTCGTTTATTCTATAAAAATATTTCCTTTACTCGAGATTTCGATCATGAATATTTGTTCGGTATCATGGTTAAAATTATTGGTGACTATACCACTTAGTTTGATTGTGCATCTTTAGTTTGGATTCTATTATAATCTCTTTTCAATTTGAATTCAAGCCATTAATTTTAAACATACGTTTTCAACTATTATTCACACGTTTCGTAAGTATCATTAGCATGTTTGCAATAACCTCGCTATAATGACCCCGAACATGCATGTACTATCATATTATTGAAGACCAACGTTGCCGCTTATATTTGCATCGTGGTGGTGCTTGGTCAAGGATTAGTAGGTGGTAAAGATAAAACTTTTATTTAATATATTTTTTAATTATTTTAAGTGGGACACATTTATAATTTTTGAAAAGATTCAGGACTATAACTATACTTTTTTTTATTTTTTTTTATTTTAACAAGACGAGTTAATTCATCATTTTATGAGGATTTAACGAGTGAATGGAAGGTTAATATTCATAGACTTGTTAAGAGTAAATGACAGAGTAATGCAACACTAGAAACAAGTTAATGATCCACATACATTAATTGATCTTTTGTTATATTTGACATTTATTTATTAGTACAAGTCAATTTCGAAGTGTCAAAATAATCAATATATTTGTAAAAAAATGTAAACAAAACACATAATCTCAATATAGCCTTGTTTGAGGATTGTTGCTTCTTATACTTCAATAATTCAATATAAGAGAGGTGTATAAAGCAAATATTATGTTTAAAAGTGTACCAAACTCTGTTAATAGACGTTATATTCAATGCATTTCAATTCTATGTTGAACGCTTTCTACAAATTGTAATCAAATTTTCTTTAGTCCCGAAACGATCGAGAGAAGGCAGAAGGTAGTCTAGCGGAGCAGACTACTGCCACACGGTGTCCCTTTCCGTGCTAAGAAAGATATCCCGTGAAAGTTGGTATCAAAGCGGATCTGCTTGAGCATGCGGTGTTGTTATGGGACAATATCGTGTGTTCTTGCGGAGAAAAGATTTTGGGCCACGGAACGTGTCGACGAGCTAACGGAACACGACGAAGGAAGATGTGGGAAAGAAGGATGAAAAAGGGCAGCGTTGCGCAATTGCCTAGGTGCTTTTCGAGGAGTTTTCGAGGAGCACACATTGCAGGGAACAATGATGAAGATTGTGTGTTTTATTCGACATGAGTAGAGGCGTTGCGGTTTGGAGGCCGTCCACCCAAGGAACCAATGCTCAGAGAGGCAGAGGGTGAAGGTTGGCGTCAAAGGCGATAAGTACGAGTTACTGTAGGTTTGTGAAGGTCCGTTGATATAGAGTGGTGCTGTTGTTATTCTTGCAATGAGACGAATGCGTGTTGATGCGAAACTCACTTCTCGCTACGAGGAAGTAAACGAATTCAAATGGGTGAGAATGTTACGCCGTGAGAATGCTTATCTCCCCATTCAGTACGGTAATGACGCCAACAACCAAGTGTGAGACCTATTTTACCAAATAGTGCACTAATGATATGATCATATGCAGATATTTTTCCTAACATCCTACTCATAGTGTGCTTATATACCAGTTGTTCGGGTTTGTCGGCCTAAGAATGAGAGGAAGACGGCCTTGAGGCGTTGTACCTCGGAAGCCAAACTTGCGATTCGTGAAACTAGGGTTACATATGTTATGATTTAAGTAGTTTTTCTTTATCTTTTCATTTATTGAAGAAAGAAGATAAATATTATTTTTCAAGCGTGATTCAATTCAAGTAAATAAGTCGAAAGAGAAAGATACAAGCTAAGATTATATGTGATTATTTGTAAAACTTCTTTTTTTATTAACACATAATAACTATAAGTTGACCTTAACAATAAATAAAAACACGTTAGGCTCAATTTATTTATTTTTGGTTTTAGTTTTATGATTTTTAGTTTAAAAATAAAATTGCGTGCTACATACACAAAACGGTTCCATGGTCTAGTGGTTAGGACATTGGACTCTGAATCCAGTAACCCGAGTTCAAATCTCGGTGGAACCTTTCTCCTTGCAGTTTTCCAATTCCAATCCATTTTGTCTGCGTACAATGTACTATTATATAATTCCAGTCTTTTTCCCCCCTCTACAATTACAAATATGGTTAAATATAAATATTAAACAATATTGTAATTATTTTTGCAATTTTCTTATTAGGGTTTATATTTTAAACAATAGTTATTTATACATAATCAAATGTAACTTTGTTTGAATATTTTACAATACACTATACAGTGTATTCTTTTACAAATTTACAAATGAATCAAATGTCTTAAATGAGTGTTTGGTGGGAATTTGAATTATATTTTTAGTGGATTGTGATAGAAGTTTTTTGAAATGTGTGGTTGAAAAACTATGCGACGCAAAAAATATATTATTAATATTGATTGTTTGACTTTAATTTATATTTATGCAAAACATGTCCGTAATTATGCATTTTCTCAATTTTTAATATTATTTAATATTCTAAACTAACAAATAAATAGATAAAATAATACATTCTTTAAACTTTATATATATATATAATTACTTGAACTTTATGTATATTCTTCAAATTTTTAACAAAAATATATTGCTCAAAATCATAAATGTTACAATTACTTAATAATCAATTCTTACAATTAGATGGACATGAACACCAACTTAAAAAACTCTAAATCTCTTCTAGTTCTTTATATGATTCAAATTCAATCTCATCTTCTCCATCCAAGTCATTTTTCGTATCTTTCAATGCAAAATCATCTTCATCTTCATCGAGACTCGAGAATTTTTATTATCTCCCGTGATAAGATATCATTGTTTATCTCATCATCATCATCATCAATTCAAAATTGTACATCACTAGTATCATTTGCTAGTAAAACTAGAGGAAGCTCAGAATCGGTATAGATAGGAACTTTCAATTCCATGGAAAAAAAAAAGAAGGAAAACCAATTCCCACCTAAATGGTGGGAATTTCAATTCAACTAAAACCAAGAAAATAAGCAAAGGTAAAAAACAAATTCCATGGAAAAACTCAAAAAAGTGCCATCAAATATGACAAAAGTAAGAAATGAAATTTCAATTCCATTTTTCATGGAAAAAAAAGGGCCTATCAAATAGGAACTTTGCTACATTTACACACTTGGTTTAATTTAGTTTCACATCTCTCTCACATAGGGGGTGGGACCCACAATTTTTAAAATTGTGGGTCCCACCCCCTATGTGAGAGGAGTGTAAAACTAAATGTATACCAAAGTGTGTACATTTAACATTTTTGATCAAATAGACCCTTAGTCGAACTCGATGGCGAAAATTCCAAACAAATTGACTATGGATAAGAACATCATTACATATGGGTAAGACAACAACCACTCCCTATGTGAGAGGAGTGTGAAACTAAATATATACCAAAGTGTGTACATTTAGTATTTTTGATCAAATAGACCCTTAGTCGAACTCGATGGCGAAAATTCTAGACAAATTGACTATGGATAAGAACAATCATTACATATGGGTAAGACAACGACCGTGGTGTATGTAGCAAGGGTGTAGGACCCTAAGCGATGAGGTAAACACGCCGTCGCTTCTTCATCTCATCAAATTCGTAAAAATCCTTAATCCATTCAGATCCAATTAACCCAATCCAACCCAACCCACCCCACGTATACACATACATAAGCAATAAGTGGCATTTTTATATCTTCCACCATCCTAAAGAATTTTCAAGGAATAAGGCTTCTTGGAGTCCTCTAAAGCCGATTATGTTGAATTCAATTGGCGTTGGGTAAGTGACAATGACGATTGGTCGCTGTGGCGGTGGTTTTGGTTTTGGGGTAAGGGGTTGGATGGGGCTGCGGAAGAAGGAGATGAGCGAGTGGTTTTGGGTACCAAACATTGAAGTTTTTGAAGGGTTGCAGAGAAAAATTAGGTTTGTAGGATTGCCAAAAATCAGATTTCACTTTAGATTTGATTTTCAGATCTCTGTAAAAATTGGATTTGGCAAAATATCAATCCAGATTTGATTTCTGGATTTCTGCAACTGGAAACGACGTAGACAGAAGATCAAGAACGTCGGTGGACAAGTGTAGGTGGAGCAGAAGATTTAGCGAGTTTGAGAGAGAGAAAAGAGTGGCGGCATCGTGACCGTTGACGACAAAGAGAGGAAGAAGACGATGAAGATGGGTAGGCGTGGGTGCGTAGGACATAATTTTTCCTTTTTTTTGTTTGAGATTTTTGGTTTTTAGCTTAATTGTTAATAATATTTAATAAAAATAAAAACATATCATTTTACCCTTTTCAATTTGATAAAAAAAATGGTCAAGTTTTTATTTTCCTAGTCAACTAACGGTCGAATTGATGTTTTCCATTCATTTGGATCTCATGTGCATATTTTTGAAATGTTTGAGATTGTAAATGACACAAAATGAAGGTTATGATAAAATTTACAAAAAGTGAAAGATTAGGGACCGCTGTTACAATTTCCTCACAATTGTTTTGATCCCCCTCCCCGACCACCACCACCAAATTGTGGCATGGTGCTCATTGAACCCCCCGTAGCTATAACAAATCGAGTCTTATGCCGATCATATAGAACGCCAAAATTTACAAAAAATGATTGAATGAACCACCTCAACAATAAGAGAAAAGATAAAACTCAAAAAAATCACTCGTGAAAAGAAAAAGGATAAGCATTATTGAGTTCATGAAGCTACTTACCAAAACAACGCAAGTGCATATGTGTGGGAGGATGGGAACTTCCAATCAATACAAGAACCGCGTACATTTTCCCCATCGGAGAGAAAGAAGAAGAAATGAGAAGAGTTCGATCCTATCACTTATATTATTGTTTTGTTCGATAATTATTGATTTTTAAAGTAATAATCTTTCCCGATTACAATGTTATTATATATTATAAAAATTTAATGTATTGTCATTTTAAAAAGACAATTAAGCATAAAACCTTTTAAGCAAGATGGCAGAATTGGATGGTTGAGATACGTTATATGTAGTGGACCAGAATGCAAGAGTTTCTCACCGCCCAACTTACTTTGTGGCCTTTGTAAACGAACTGCCACGTGTCTCATCAATGAAATTTTTCTCGCCACGAGTCAGCACCTAATACGTTAACTCTCATTTTGGCACCGTTTTTGTCTGACCTTTATCGTCTTTCGCGCTTAAAGGAGATCCCGGAGTGTGCTTCTTTTTCTATCTCGCTATATATCTCTATAGCTATTCACGATCCCTTGCTTCTATACTCGGTTTCTCTCTATGGGGACTTTGCAAACTCCATCGAGATTTCTATGCTGCAAATCAAGAGAAATCTCCGTTTTCAAGTCGTGCAGTGCAGTTGGGCAGGTGGGTTTTGGATTTTTGTACAGAAATAGGAAAAGAAGCAAAGGAAGTCAGTCTTTAGTAGTGAAAAGAAGATCGTATACTGAGGAACGCAATGGCGAGGATTTCATTACAAGTGGTAGAAATTCTCAAGACGGGAAGGAAGGAGAAGGTCTTCTATTGGGCACTGAGAGGGAAAGTTCTGGCTCTGTTTTTGGGTTTCAGCTGATTCCTCAGTCCGGTAAAGTTCGTAGTTCGTTTTGTTTTCACTTTTCATTATCTTCTTGCTTTATTTTATTGTTGATTTGTAAGTGGGATATATGACGATGATAGGCGAATTGGACTTTGCGAGTGTTGTGGGGGATAAGATTGCAATTACATTTTGTGGAAAAATTGAAAATAAAAATAAAAATTACCTGTTGAGTAAATTGTTATATTCAGCACGATTTTTTGTACTTTAGTGTAAAAGTGATCGAATTGGGCTGTTTTCTTATCACAAGTAAATAAATAGCTAAGAAACAATGAAATATTTGGGATTATTGGGAATTTCTTTCATTTCCATTCTGCAACATCCTTTAAGTTCACTTGGTAGGTAGAAGAGACTAACTAACCCCTATTCCGAGAATCACTACCTACTTTTTTAATCAGTTGGCTACTCTTTTTTTTCCTGTATAATGCTCACTTGCGTATTCAGGTCTGGGCAATGAGTTTTTACATTTGAATTAATCCTTTTGTTAAGGTTTCCCTCGTTAATGCACTCCATTTGCACCAGGAATGATAATGAACCTTATAATGCATGAAATCCAGTCTTCCTGGATGGAGCCAAAAAGATATACTAGGGTGGGCTGAAATTTAATTTTTTTCCAATGAATTTATACCATAAAAGATGCTCTATACAACATGAGATTTAGTTTAAAAGGTTAACTTCATGACAATCATAATAATGTGGACCCGGAATATATTTTTGGACACTTGTAACAAAGTTCTAATAGATATATTTTTAACTAATAAAATTAAATATAGAGCATATTACTTATTTTGATAATAACATCTATTTCATGATCGAAATAAATAATTTTTTAACTCACAAATACAAGTAAGTAATATATGAAAAAATACATTATTACAACATGAAATCAAAGATAACCCAAAAGTTATACATAGTATTTCAATTTAAAATTAGAATGTAAAAGAAAATGAATAGATCATTAGCATCAAGATATTTTCCATCTTGGGCTCAAGACACATTGTATCCTTATGCACAAATCAAAAAACCAACCCCAAACCCTCAAAGACCAGTCGAAGCTACTTCTATGAACCAGAAGTTCCAACATTGAAATCAACACTCTCTTCTCATGGGAAGAATCACAAAGACTCAAATAAATTTTTAACTAATAAAATTAAATATAGAGCATATTACTTATTTTGATAATAACATCTATTTCATGATCGAAATAAATAATTTTTTAACTCACAAATACAAGTAATATATGAAAAAAATACATTATTACAACATGAAATCAAAGATAACCCAAAAGTTATACATAGTATTTCAATTTAAAATTAGAATGTAAAAGAAAATGAATAGATCATTAGCATCAAGATTTTTCCATCTTGGGCTCAAGACACATTGTATCCTTGTGCACAAATCAAAAAACCAACCCCAAACCCTCAAAGACCAGTCGAAGCTACTTCTATGAACCAGAAGTTCCAACATTGAAATCAACACTCTCTTCTCACAGGAAGAATCACAAAGACTCAAATAACCACAATGAAAGATTGTCTGTATTACAATGTATTAAAAAGACAATAATCATAAGACCTTTAAGTAAGATGCCAGAATTGGATGGGTGAGATACGTTATATGTAGTCGACTACAATGCAAGAGTTTCTCACCGCCCAAACTACTTTGTGGCCTTAGCAAACAAACTGCCGTGTGTCCCATCAATGATTTTTTTTTTCTCGCCACGTGTCAACACCTAATACGTTAACTGTCATTTTGGCAACGTTTTTGTCTACCCTTTATCGTCTTTCGCGTTTAAAGGAGATCCTGGAGTGTGCTCCTTTTTCTATCTCGCTATATATATATATATATGTATCTATTCACGATCCCTTGTTTCTATACTCGAGGTTTCTCTCTGATTCGCGTAGTGATAAAATCATTTCCAATTGGCTTTCTTTGTTTGGGGACTCTGCAAACTCCATTGAGATTTTTATGCTGCAAACCAACAAAAATCTCCGTTTTCAAGTCGTGTAGCGCAGTTGGGCTGGTGGGTTTTGGGTTTTTGTATAGAAATAGGAAAAGAAGCAAAGGTAGTCCGTCTTTAGTAGTGAAAAGAAGATCATATACCGAGGAACGCAATGATTGTTGTCTCAATTCATTTTTCTTGATTGTTGATTTTCTATTTTTAATTTTAGGTTTTGGATCTTCCTTAATATGTTTTCTCTTGTATTGATGAGATAACACAAAGAATAAGAATCACATATGAATTGAAGACCTTAACCCTATTTATATTTCCATATGTTTTTGACTTATCATTGAATACAATCTTAATGGATCTAGTCTCTACTCATATTATCAGCCTAAAGCCCAATTACATAATTATTTATTAGATCACTTTAATTTTGGGCTTAACTTTAAGATAATCTTTATACACACATTTAGAGCTCAATATGAAATTATATTGTCTTGCAAGACTCTTTCGGATAAGGGAAACTTCCAGAGATTGCTTAGAAGTAAGATCCTTGCGTTGGCCCTTTCTTGAACCAGAACCGGGGGAGGGTGAGAAGATTTCATTCAAGTGATTGAAATTCCCAAGATAGGGAGGAAGGAGAAGGTCTTCTATTGGGCACTGAGTGAGTTTCAGCTGATTCCTCGCTCTGGTAAAGTTCGTAGTTAATCTTGTTTTCACTTTTCACCATCTTCTTCCTTTATTATATTGTTGATTTGTAAGTGGGATATATGTGTAAGTGTTATACCATAAGTCCAATTAATTTTGGACATAAATACTTTTAATATATATAATTAATGTATATTAATTATATCTATGAATTAAGTGAATTAATATTTTAATAAATTAAATAATAGAATATGTAGATTAAAGTCTTGCTAATTTGTTAATCACAAAGAGTTGTGATTGTGACATACAAATTGCATATAATTTTTTTTTTTTTTGAAAGGTAAACATACAAATTGCATATAATTGAACCTTAAATCATCCATGGTCGTAAGTAATAACGATATACGGATATCATTATTATAAATAGATCATTACGCGTGACATTTCTTATTTGTCAAGTAGTTGATCTCGGAAGTTAAAGTGTGGTGATACTTAAATGAACACATGGATGTTTTGTTATAGAACAAAATATTGAAGACCCGCTGGAACGATTCCACATGGATAACCATCTGAGTGTCAGTGATTAATCTCTAATATTCGGTAGTGGAATTGGTCCTTTGACTTGAGGTCATCTTAGTGCCTTATATGAGGATAGTTATACCTTGGTGATATTGGATGTTGCTCTGTCAAAGGTTGCTAATATGGCATTGTTCGAGTATATCAAGAATCATATAAAGGTTGTGAATGATCAATAGATGAATCATCACTCTTAGATAGTAAGAGATTATGATCTACATTTCATTTAGTAAAGTTAAGTTAAGTTAAGTTAATAATGAAATCATTGGCTAAGGTATACTTATAAGTTGAAAATGAGTTTTCGACTTACATTGACTTAATAGTGGAATGAAAGATATGATTGATAATTGAGATTGACACATATTCATATTTCGTAATTGATCTGATCATATTGATGAACGGATTATAGTTTCACGTTAAACGNAGTTGAAAATGAGTTTTCGACTTACATTGACTTAATAGTGGAATGAAAGATATGATTGATAATTGAGATTGACACATATTCATATTTCGTAATTGATCTGATCATATTGATGAACGGATTATAGTTTCACGTTAAACGAACTAGTTTGATTTTATTATACCACTTGCTAGATGTCAATCTAGCAAGTTACATGTAGCATTGACAAATTGCTAGATGTCAATCTAGAACGACGAATGTGAATTGATGATAAATTAAAAGTGGTATTTTAATTTATCGATTTTGATAAGATCAAAATAATAATTCACATCGTTAGACATCATGATCAGAACCTGATAGATCACACACTAAAGGATAACCAGAAAAATGAGATTCATCAATTAATTAACTGATAAGTCTTGGACAATTAATTAATTGAGTTGCTTGTTAATAGGGCCGAATTAATTAATTAGATTATTAATTCATGGACCGAGTTTAATTGATTTGATTAATTAAATATTTGACCGGGTTAAGTTTAAGAGACGGGTCAAACACATTTGAGCTTATATTAATAAGCAATTAGAGTTTCAGAAAAATAGAACATAACATAATTCATATTCTTGTTAGCACAAGAAAATAGAAATCATAATTCTCATTCTTGTTCCGTGTGTGGATTTCCACCGGAGTCTGAACAATTGGATAACTGTGGATTGCAGTTCATGATTGTTCATGTTCGAGAATCAGCAAAGGATTCATTAAAAGTATTATTCTAAACACAGTTTCTATCTAAACACAAAGCAGATCTGTAGTTGGAATTGAAATTTAATTTATTTTCCTTCCCAATAATATGATGGTGACAGGCGAATTGGGCTTTGCGAGCGCTGTGGGGATAAGATTGCAATTACATTTTCTGGAAAAAATGAAAAAAAAATTTACTAGTTGAGTAAATTGTTATATTTAGCACAAATTTTTGTACTTTTGTGTAAAAGTGATCGAATTGGGCTGTTTTCTTATCATAAATAATTTAATAGCTAAGCAACAATGAAATAATTGGATCATTGGGACTCTGGGAATTTCTTTCATTTCCATTCTGCAACATCCTTTAAGTTCACTTGGTAGGTAGAAGAGACTAACTAAACACTATTTCGAGAATCACTAAACTTTTTTAATTAGTGGGCTACTCCTTTTTTCTTGTATAATGCTCATTTACATATTTGCATTTGGGCAATGAGTTTTTACATTTGAATTAATCCTTTTGTTAAGGTTTCCTCGGTTAATGCACTCCATTTGCACATGGAATGATATGAAGTTTGAACCTTATAATGTATAAAATCCAAACTAGGGTAGAGCTAGAAAGATATCTTAGGGTGTGCTGAAATTTAATTTTTTCCAATGAACTTATACTATAAAAGATGCTCTATACCACATGAGATTTAGTTTAAAAGGTTAAATTCATGATACTCATAATATCGTGGATCAGAATATATTTTTGGACACTCATAACAAAGTTAACAAATATATTTTAACTAATAAATTAAAGAACATATTACTTATTTTGATAATAACATCAATTTCATGGTCGAAATAAATAAATAAATTGTTAACTCTATAAGCAAGTAATATATGAAAAATTACATTAGAAAAATAACTTTTAAGCTTAGTCAAACATGTGACATTTCATACTGTTCAAATAAATCATTTATCTTTATTAATAAAAATCATTTGTTATATAATAAACTAATTTGATTATAAGTGAATTTTTTAAACTTAGTTATATACATGTGTGTAAAATAAAATACCTAATTTGATAATGAGTTATGTGTATCATGAATATGAATAAAATAACTATGTAATTGTTGCAGAGTATTAAACTAAATTTGAATAATTGAACATTGGGCTTGGGTTGAGAATGAAGTTAGTTGGGCTAAAATTAATTTTTGGGTTGGGGCCAAATTTTTATTCTTTTTGATTTTCACCATGAATTTGGACCAAGTTTTTCATTTTTTACAAGCCAATTTGCTTCTGAGCTGGCACCCCTCTCCATCCGCCTCTGCTACTGTCTGCTGTTTACAATAACTGTATATTGCAATCAAATACATGAAGCATCTATAATGGTCAATGAAAAGGATGTCCCTTTGCTACTAAGATTAGGCGTAATGAATTCCATACAAAATCAACAATTCAATCAATTGTGCTCATGATGAGAATTTGATTCCACAATATGATCTGGAACGTACATAATCGTAAATGTCGCACAAGGTGCGTTGCATTATTAATGATGGATGATGAGGACTACAAATACATAAACTGTCAAAGAGTTGCTGATACTTTGAGCCTTCTGAAGCACTATCTATTAATGATGGATTGCCAGTAGCTAGTTTTCTTTTCTAGTGGTTCTGAACGCTGAAAAGAATCAAGTTCAATTGATTTTGAGAGCTGAAAGTTTCTTAGAGCCTTGCACTTTCCCTATTAATTTATTCTGCTGAATATATTGGGAAAAAGCAGCGACTAGAAAATTGTAAGAAGTGAATGATTATTTAACTGAAAATGTAACCCTAAATGGGGTCGTATGGTTGAGTATCCAATCATGATGTGATTTTATTAACTTGTACATATTCTTCTCTGAAATAATGTCATAGTTTAGCTTCTAATGACAATTATATCAAACTTTAGCTACTGGTGAAGATGTCATGGAAACACAGGATGATATAACTACTGGAGGAGAGGAGTTGTCTGAAGACATCGAAAGAGGAGAGGAAACCTCAACCAAGGTAACCCACAATGTTGTTTTTGTTACTTCTGAAGCAGCTCCATATTCCAAGACAGGAGGCTTGGGAGATGTCTGTGGCTCTTTACCTGTGGCACTGGCTGCACGAGGACATCGTGTAATGGTTGTCTCCCCTAGATATTTGGATGGAGGACCATCAGACAAGAAGTTTGCCAATGCCATTGAAGTTGATCAGCAGAGTAAGATTTACTGCTTTGGCGGCTTGCAGGAGGTTAAGTTCTTCCATGAATACAGGGCAGGTGTTGATTGGGTAAGAGTCTTTCTGGCCAAGATGTCGCTAAATAATTAAATAAAGATATCTTGTTTTCCTTAATTTTGTTGTCACTTTCTTTTTCTCTGCCCCTTTAGTTACTTCTTCTACTGTTAGGTCTTTGTTGACCACCCTTCATACCAACGACCCGGAACTCCATATGGTGATATTTTTGGTGCTTTTGGTGATAATCAGGTATATGCTTCCCTCATTATTATAGAGTTGAGCTTGAGAAGGAAATTGGCATGTCATTAGTTTACATTGGTACATGCTGATCTTTCTTTGGTTGAACAGTTTCGGTTCAACTTGCTTTGTCATGCAGCCTGTGAAGCTCCCCTGGTGCTTCCATTGGGAGGGTTCACTTATGGAGAAAAGTGTGTCTTTCTTGCAAATGATTGGCATGCTGCCCTAGTTCCTATGTATGTGAAATAAATTCTTTTATATTATAAACTGCTCCAGCTTCATAAATAATTAGTTCTCTTTCATCAGTCATAGCCAGTCTAAAGCACATGCTTCAATCGGCAAGCAATTTCAAGATTTTATTTTCAGTCACAATGCTCACCTTAGATGTAATTCCTTGAACTCATGATGCAATACATGCACCATTGAACTTGATTAGTACATGACTACATGGTATTAGTCATTCTGTCTTAATTCTCCTTCCACCCCGCTTCATCTGCACATGTTTAAAGGAATCACTCATTCTATACATTATTCATCTGTTAAAGCTTGAAATTCATTGACACATTTAGGCTTGTCATTTTATTATCATTGCTGGATTCAAGGTCATCTCATCAGCAAATTGATCTCCTCCTTTTCCTCTCATGACAATTTATCCTTTTCCATTAACTGCATATTCTGGTTTAATTGAGTTACACTCACTATTTAGCGCACTAGTATCTTCTTATGTTGACGGCCATTGGGTCCCTATGTTTAGACCTAATGATGACAGCAACATTGTGGGAAAATCTTAGGTTTTTTAACCAGCACACATTTTACCATGTTATTTATTGTTTTATCACGTTGGTAAGATTGCGAACCTGTTCCATGATTTCAGACTCTTGGCAGCCAAGTACCGTCCATATGGCGTTTATAAGGATGCTCGAAGTATTGTCGTAATACATAATCTTGCACATCAGGTAGATTTTTCATATTTTTTTTCATCATTTTATTTGGGGTCATTGTGTTGGAAAAGGTGTAATGTGCTAATATCAGTATTGAATTATAAAAAGCCTGCTAGAAATGGTAACTGTAGGACCTTTCTAACTGTTTGTCTTTTGTTACCACCACCTCTATAGGCCACTTTAGATAATCAAATATAACATTTTCCTCAACTTAAAGTCAGGCATGTGTCCATATGGCTCAAATTAGCATAACTTAGGGTCCGTTTGATTGCGAAGGTGGAAAATAGGTGGAAAAAAAATGAATTTCAGGGAATTGAATTGCCTAGAAATTGTTTTAATGAGAATTGTAATTAATCGTGTTTGATTGGTATAATTTTTTACTTGAAAAATATTGAAAGTTTGGTGTTTGTTTGACTTCATTTTTCATGAAAATTGTCCATTAAGGTGATATTTTTTTTACCATTATGTCTAGAATTTGTT